>JAWRVZ010000046.1:3485000-3617500 GCA_037043235.1 Rhodeus uyekii
GGTCTGCTCTGCTCGGATTGGTCAGATGGTCGGTGTGTTGTGATTGGTCTGCTCTGCTCTGATTGGTCAGATGGTCGGTCTGTTGTGATTGGTCTACTCTGCTCTGATTGGTCAGATGGTCGGTGTGTTGTGATTGGTCTACTCTGCTCTGATTGGTCAGATGGTCGGTGTGTTGTGATTGGTCTGCTCTGCTCTGATTGGTCAGATGGTCGGTGTGTTGTGATTGGTCTGCTCTGCTCTGATTGGTCAGATGGTCGGTGTGTTGTGATTGGTCTACTCTGCTCTGATTGGTCAGATGGTCGGTGTGTTGTGATTGGTCTACTCTGCTCTGATTGGTCAGATGGTCGGTGTGTTGTGATTGGTCTGCTCTGCTCTGATTGGTCAGATGGTCGGTGTGTTGTGATTGGTCTGCTCTGCTCTGATTGGTCAGATGGTCGGTCTGTTGTGATTGGTCTGCTCTGCTCTGATTGGTCAGATGGTCGGTGTGTTGTGATTGGTCTGCTCTGCTCTGATTGGTCAGATGGTCGGTGTGTTGTGATTGGTCTGCTCTACTCTGATTGGTCAGATGGTCGGTCTGTTGTGATTGATCTACTCTGCTCTGATTGGTCAGATGGTCGGTCTGTTGTGATTGGTCTGCTCTGCTCTGATTGGTCAGATGGTCGGTCTGTTGTGATTGGTCTGCTCTGCTCTGATTGGTCAGATGGTCGGTCTGTTGTGATTGATCTACTCTGCTCTGATTGGTCAGATGGTCGGTCTGTTGTGATTGGTCTACTCTGCTCTGATTGGTCAGATGGTCGGTGTGTTGTGATTGGTCTGCTCTGCTCTGATTGGTCAGATGGTCGGTCTGTTGTGATTGGTCTGCTCTGCTCTGATTGGTCAGATGGTCGGTCTGTTGTGATTGATCTACTCTGCTCTGATTGGTCAGATGGTCGGTCTGTTGTGATTGATCTACTCTGCTCTGATTGGTCAGATGGTCGGTCTGTTGTGATTGGTCTGCTCTGCTCGGATTGGTCAGATGGTCGGTGTGTTGTGATTGGTCTGCTCTGCTCTGATTGGTCAGATGGTCGGTCTGTTGTGATTGATCTACTCTGCTCTGATTGGTCAGATGGTCGGTGTGTTGTGATTGGTCTACTCTGCTCTGATTGGTCAGATGGTCGGTCTGTTGTGATTGGTCTACTCTGCTCTGATTGGTCAGATGGTCGGTGTGTTGTGATTGGTCTGCTCTGCTCTGATTGGTCAGATGGTCGGTCTGTTGTGATTGGTCTACTCTGCTCTGATTGGTCAGATGGTCGGTCTGTTGTGATTGGTCTGCTCTGCTCTGATTGGTCAGATGGTCGGTCTGTTGTGATTGGTCTGCTCTGCTCTGATTGGTCAGATGGTCGGTCTGTTGTGATTGGTCTACTCTGCTCTGATTGGTCAGATGGTCGGTCTGTTGTGATTGGTCTGCTCTGCTCTGATTGGTCAGATGGTCGGTCTGTTGTGATTGGTCTGCTCTGCTCGGATTGGTCAGATGGTCGGTGTGTTGTGATTGGTCTACTCTGCTCTGATTGGTCAGATGGTCGGTCTGTTGTGATTGGTCTACTCTGCTCTGATTGGTCAGATGGTCGGTCTGTTGTGATTGGTCTGCTCTGCTCTGATTGGTCAGATGGTCGGTCTGTTGTGATTGGTCTGCTCTGCTCGGATTGGTCAGATGGTCGGTGTGTTGTGATTGGTCTGCTCTGCTCTGATTGGTCAGATGGTCAGTCTGTTGTGATTGGTCTACTCTGCTCTGATTGGTCAGATGGTCGGTCTGTTGTGATTGGTCTACTCTGCTCTGATTGGTCAGATGGTCGGTCTGTTGTGATTGATCTACTCTGCTCTGATTGGTCAGATGGTCGGTCTGTTGTGATTGGTCTGCTCTGCTCTAATTGGTCAGATGGTCGGTCTGTTGTGATTGGTCTACTCTGCTCTGATTGGTCAGATGGTCGGTCTGTTGTGATTGGTCTGCTCTGCTCTGATTGGTCAGATGGTCGGTCTGTTGTGATTGGTCTGCTCTGCTCTAATTGGTCAGATGGTCGGTCTGTTGTGATTGGTCTGCTCTGCTCTGATTGGTCAGATGGTCGGTCTGTTGTGATTGGTCTGCTCTGCTCGGATTGGTCAGATGGTCGGTGTGTTGTGATTGGTCTGCTCTGCTCTGATTGGTCAGATGGTCAGTCTGTTGTGATTGGTCTACTCTGCTCTGATTGGTCAGATGGTCGGTCTGTTGTGATTGATCTACTCTGCTCTGATTGGTCAGATGGTCGGTCTGTTGTGATTGGTCTGCTCTGCTCTAATTGGTCAGATGGTCGGTCTGTTGTGATTGGTCTGCTCTGCTCTGATTGGTCAGATGGTCGGTCTGTTGTGATTGGTCTGCTCTGCTCTGATTGGTCAGATGGTCGGTCTGTTGTGATTGGTCTACTCTGCTCTGATTGGTCAGGTGGTCGGTCTGTTGTGATTGATCTACTCTGCTCTGATTGGTCAGATGGTCAGTCTGTTGTGATTGGTCTAATGCTTACAGTTCATGTCGTCAATGAAACGTCTATTAACCTATCTGAATTTCAGCTCCGGATCATCTTCAGCACTAATATTCACAGTGATACGAACAGGAGTAATTTTTTCCATATCAATCTCATCCTTTAGAAGTGCAGCAAAGTGAATTTTCAGCACTGAAAACATTCTCCTCTCGACATGAACTACACAAACCAAACTCTTCCAGTCTCGGCTACAACTACAGTGTTTGTGGACGGGGCAAAGCAGACATTGTTGTCGGACAACCAATGAAGGACCATAGGCTGAGCATTTCAGGCAGTTCACAATCAGTAGCTTCTTTTAGGAGACAATAACTTTGTGTATCTGCACTTTGATCTTTGCAGACCTTTTACATTCACAAACAGCCATTATTATACACTACATGTGTAATAATATCCACAATCATGAAATCAAAGTCTATTTTGAAATTAAAATTTACTTTTAATCAACTAAATTTCACATTTAATTCAGTGTGTTACTTGCCATTTCTCTGTAATGATTTGTTCATTTACTAGCAATTTCTGAGTGAAAATTGCTTCAAAGTGGTTGTTTTCCCCCTTAATTTTTTATGCAAAATGAACCAAACAAATGAGAATAAAAAAGCAAAAAATGTCATCCAACTAAACATTTTAAATATTTCCAAGATTGGGAGCTCATTATTGAAAAGGATCTGTCCTAAAGAGTAAACTTACAGTGATGCTGGCCGTGGTAATGAGAGAGATGTTTGCTGTCTTTCACTAGTGGTGTGAAAAAGAGCAAAAATGGTTTCATCTTGCTCTGTTGAAAGAAACGATAAACCAATTACTTGACTTATCACTGGCGGCCAAACAACATAAAACAGATAATATTACATAATATGCATGTCTTGAACACGGTTACTATAGTAACATCTCAGTTAGACCCTAATGAGCGGCGCCCCCTCAGCTCATGAGTTTAAGCTCCTCCCACAGCTGATGTCACACTGTCTAATTTAATAATAACATTTAAAAGCAAAAGCAGTGAGCTTAGAAGCAACAGTGGGACAGCCAACAGCGTGACCTGTTAGTCTATTTCCTTTTATTTCATCAACATCAACAGTTCAAGTTTTTTTAGACTGAAAATATTGTTTTTGGCTTCTACTTGATTGTTTTTACTTGATAAAGGTCCCTATTAGTTGTTTTTTTTTATGTACCTGTAACATTCAATGCTTTAATAAGGGTCAAAGCTATTTCCAAGAAATTACATTTATAGTGACACTAGACATTTTAATGAAAAAGTCGTCTGTATAAAATAAAATAAAATAAAAATAAATAAATACAAATTAAAAGAATTAAAAAATATATATAAAATAAAAAAATATATACAAAAATAAAATACATTTGAACTATTTCCAAGATATTCAATTTACAGTGACACTAGACATTTTAATGAAAAAGTCATCTGTATAAAAAAAATAAAAAAATAAAAAAATAAATATATATATATATATATATATATATATATATATATAAAATAAAATAAAGTAAAATAAAGTAAAGTAAAATAAAGTAAAATAAAAAATATATACAAAAATAAAATAAAATAAATTTGAACTATTTCCATGTAATTCAATTTGCAGTGACACTAGACATTTTAATGAAAAAGTCATCTGTATAAATAAAAAAAAAAAAAAAAAAATCCAAAATAAAAGAAAAAAAAGAAAAAAAAGAAATCTAAAATAAAATAAAATAAAATAAAATAAAATAAAATAAAATAAAATAAAATAAAATAAAATAAAATAAAATAAAATAAAATAAAATAAAATAAAATAAAATAAAATAAAATAAAATAAAATAGATAGATGGATACTTCAGTACAAATACTTCAGTATTTGAAGTCCAACATTAAAAAGAAAAATGTCACAAAAAGAGTACATTTAAATAAACAAAAAATACATTATTTCTTTTCAGACCTACCTAACGTTTATTGGGAGGACACAGGAAAGGTGGAACTACCTGAAAACATAAGAATCAGAAGAATCTTGCATGTTCTCGCAAACAGCGTCACTGCAGGATTCCTGATGAACAAGTGTTTGCATACTGCATTTCAAATGAGTTAATATCATGACAATGCAGATCATTCGGAGGAAATGTGTGTGTATTGAGGGTCAGTGCTTAAAGAAAGCATGAAATGGTCAGGGTCTGGGGAAAAGGCAACCGATCAATCATACGAGGACAGGCACTGATCCATTTATTTCTCTCTGAGTAAGCAAAAACCAGCACACGCGCAAACACAACCCTAGAGACACATAAACTAAACAAATACAAAGACCTTCTAAACAATGCAAACACATGCACATAATTAAACACAACACACATTTATGCATACTCAAACAATCTGCACCCACAAACACGGGAGCTTTTGAAAGGCACCTCTAAATGTTCAAATCGATTGGTAAAAATGCAAGGCCGTCGTGGCGATTACCTCAGCCAGATTCAGCAGAGTGGAAGAAGTAAACGTCATTACGTTAGAGCAAGAGTATTGTGTGAATTACTGTTCATGGACAAGTCGTCTGTGACAAACAATCAGAATAAGTCATTGTTAATGAACTCTAACTTCGCCCAGTAAACAACAACGTCCCAGAAACGTCCCTTATTTTATTTGGCAAATAAGCCTAACAACGCACCAGAAACCAAATTAACCAACATTACAGGTATATTTAAACAACCAGATATGACTTAAACATGGCTTACTTTATAAAATAATCTAAATTTCTAATCTGATATAAAAACCTAATTTATATGTTACAGTCGTTCTTCTCTGTCTCTTTCTTATTCTCTAGGCATTTCCCCCAAACCTCTCTCTTTTGCCCTCTGTCTTTACTGAAGAACAATGCATCTGTGGTGCATAAATTATTTTTCCTTTGCAGCCCCTGGGGCTCTACATCCTATAATTATAAGTCTGTTTAGCATGGTAACCACGGTGACGCCAACACTTCCCCTGGCTCTCTCTGATTTGCTCTATATGGCATTAGTGTGAAAGCACTTTCCAAGTCTTCTTCTGTGCTTTTTTTAGTTACATTTTTAAAAAAATGTCTATATAGTTTTAATTCATTTTCATTTCAGTTTTGGTTTGAGTTATTTATAGTATAGAGAGTTTAATTTGAAAAAAAGTTTTCAAAGTTTAATAAAAAAAATACGTTTAGTACAAAACTAAATTAAAATTAAAAACGTTTTCTTGGCAACTAGATGAAATAAAGTAATTTAATTGTTTAAAATATTTTATTAATTTAAGTTATTGTTTTTATTTTTACTATGTCAAGTAACACAAATGTTTTTTAATGGTTTTAATTTCAGTTCTAATGAACTATAATAACCCTGAAAAAATAAACAAAATAAAATAAATATTAATTATTATAAAAAAAAGAAAATTATTTAATTATACACCAACACTAGATGTTAATGAAAAGGACAATCTTTCTTTTCCATTGTAAAAATAAAATTATTTAATTATAATAAAATTATAATAAATATTATATTTATTTCATTATAATAAAATAATAAAAATTTAATTTAAAATAAAATAATTCCAAGATTGGGAACACATTATAAAAAAAGAGTTTTCATTTTAGTTTCACTTTACTATAATAATCCTGAAATTTACTACAAAAGCAGGAGGGTAAGGATTACTCTATACACTATAGTACAAAAAAAGTCTAACTAAGATAAAGACATCTGTGACATGACAAGTATACATTAGACTGCCTGAATCTGCTCACCTTTGCTCACCCGAACATCCATCAGCCTCCATGATTACAAACTCAATAAAGATGCCAAATGATCGACAAAACAGCTGAAATTTCAGTATTGAACCTTTGAAGTCTCTTGAGTTCACGCGGGTCAAAGGCAAATCCTGACATCCCATTAAAATGAGACAAAAAACTCAATAAGGATATTAGCAAAGCTCCATCATGCCTCATAAATATTGACATGAGAATTTGAGAACCCAATTATTGTGAACCAAAAGAGAGGAGATCAGCTCCTTGGTTCGATGATGTGGCCACCCTTGTGGACTAAAATCTGCTGACGTAAAAACACTGGGATCACTGTCATTACGATCTTCACATTTTAAACAGAAATAAGCCTGGTTATTACTCTCAGAGCTTGCCCTGGAAATGTGTTGTTTCGAATGGTTGAGCAAAGACAGGTTTTGGTCAAAATGAAGAAAATAAATAGGTTGAAGCTGCATGAGTCGGGGAAAAATCTAATTGTGATCTAAAATGTGATTAAAAAAATATAAGCTCCAGGTTTGTTGTGTTTGTGTGTAGGAGCGCCTAATTTGGTCCGAAACAATTTTTAAGAAAAATAATATGCAACTACTACTACTACTAATAATAATACTTTTATTTTACAGTTCTCGTGTGTAAATGAACAGTGGCGTACTTTGAAACACATTTTATTTTGATTATTCACCCACCAGTGATATATTATAGTCAATTAATGGGTGAATATAATTTCTAATTTCTATCTCAGATTTAGGGTTAGTGATTTAGAGCTGCTCTCAGACATACAGTGGGCACGGAAAGTATTCAGATCCCCTTAAATGTTTCACTCATTGTTATATTGCAGCCATTTCCTAAAATCATTTAAGTTAATTTTTTTCTCTCATTAATGTACACACAGCACCCCATATTGACAGAACAACACATAATTGTTGTTATATTTGCTGATTTATTAAAAAAGAAAAGCTGAAATATCTCACGGTTCTAAGTATTCAGACCCTTTGCTCAGTATTTAGTAGAAGCACCTTTCGCTCTAATACTGCTATGAGTCTTTTTGGGGATCCTCTGCCATTCCTCCTTGCAGATCCTCTCCAGTTCTGTCAGGTTGGATGGTAAACGTTGGTGGACAGCCATTTTTCAGGCTCTCCGGAGATGCTCAACTGGGTTTAAGTCAGGGCTCTGGCTGGGCAGTTCAAGAACAGTCACAGAGTTGTTGAGAAGCCACTCCTTCATTATTTTAGCTGTGTGCTTAGAGTCATTGTCTTGTTGGAAGGAAAACCTTCGGCCCAGTCTGAGGTCCTGAGCACTCTGGAGAAGGTTTTCATCCAGGATATCCCTGTACTCGGCCGCATTCATCTTTCCCTCCATTGCAACCAGTCGTCCTGCAGCTGAAAAACACCCACAGCTGATGCTGCACCCCCATGCTTCACTGTCGGGACTGTATTGGACAGATGATGAGCAGTGACTGGTTTTCTCCACACATACCGCTTAGAATTAAAGCAAAAAAGTCTCATCAGACCAGAGAATCTTATTTCTCACCATCTTGGAGTCCTTCAGGTGTTTTTTTGTCAAACTCTTTTTGTGTCTTGTACTGAGGAGAGGCTTCCGCCGGGCCACTCTGCCATAAAGCCCCGACTGGTGGAGGGCTGAAGTGATGGTTGACTTTCTAGAACCACAGTGATCTTTGGGTTCTTCTTTACCTCACTCACCAAGGTTCAGTTTGGTCAGATGGTTTAGTCAAGCTCTAGTAAGGGTTCTGGTCATACCAAACGTCTTCTATTTAAGGATTATGGAGAACACTGTGCTCTTAGGAACCTTAAGTGCAGCAGAATTTATTTTGTAACCTTGACCAGATCTGTGTCTTGCACCAATTGTGTTTCTGAGCTCTTCAGGCAGTTCCTTTGACCTCATGACTCTCATTTGCTCTGACATGCACTGTGAGCTGTAAGGTCTTATATAGACAGGTGTGTGGCTTTCCTAATCAAGTCCAATCAGTGTAATCAAACACAGCTGGACTCAAATGAAGGTGTAGAAGCATCTCAAGGATGATCAGAAGAAATGGACAGCACCTGAGTTAAATATATAAGTGTCACAGCAAAGGGTCTGAATACTTACGACCATGTGATATTTCAGTTTTTCTTTTTTAATAAATCAGCAAAAATGTCAACAATTCTGTGTTTTTTTGTCAATATGGGGTGCTGTGTGTACGTTAATGAGGGAAAAAATGAACTTAGCTAATGGCTGCAATATAACAAAGAGTGAAACATTTAAGGGGGTCTGAATACTTTCTGTTCCCACTGTACGTATTAAACTGATGTATAACTGATCAGATGCACGTAAGACTCCAGCAATCACATAACATTGTGCTGAAAACCACAGTGTTGCAACACACTGGATCACTCAACATCCCAGCATTGCACCTCTCACATGTTATTTAGAAAATATAAAATGTCCTCCTTGTTTTCTTGCACAAACACACACTACACGTTACAAAATGAGGCCAGAATATCAATGTGGAGATGTTCGTATAAAGCTGTGTCATCTCCTGAGTCAATGCTTCATCTGCGAATATACACAACCACAGTCCAGAACAAAAGAGTCTGCATGTATCTGGAAGTCTCTCTCTCTCTCTCTCTCTCTGTGTGTGTGTGTGTGTGTGTTTCACTTTGGTTGAGTTGGGAGTCCCAAGATGTTGCAGGTCACGCACTAAAGCCCAAGACACTTACCTGCATAAAATACTGATTTATATACGGCATTCTAGTCTTGCTGCATTGGAGTCTGCTCTCCTGCTTTTTGTCAATCTTCTAATCTGTGTGTGTGTGTGTGTGTGTGAGAGAGAGAGAGATGAACAGAGTCAGTCCACAGTAGGGTGTGCTTGTGAAGGGTATACCTTCATGAAGGTCTGCCAAACAGGCCACACACACACACACACACACACACACACACACACACACACACACTTTCCTCATTAATCATCAGCTTTCACTCTGTGTTTAACTGAAAGAAACAAATTAAGTCAATTGTAAAACTCTAGTAATTTAAGTGCATCCATCTGTCTGACTTCTCTATCTATCTATCTATCTATCTATCTATCTATCTATCTATCTATCTATCTATCTATCTATCTATCTATCTATCTATCTATCTATCTATCTATCTATCCATCCATCCATCCATCCATCCATCCATCCATCCATCCATCCATCTATCCATCTATCCATCCATCTATCCATCCATTCATCCATCCATCCATCCATCTATCTAACTAGCACTTTTCTCAATCTAAAACAGGGCTCTCATTCATGAGGTGAATGTTTATTCATGCCAAAAACAATAAAGGTCTGGACCAAAATTAACACAACGGCATGACTAAAGTGTCAATTCCTCCTAAACTCATGAATCTATGAATTGTGTGTGAGTGTGTGTTTTCTGGTTGAGTGGATGAGTGCATTGTGGGCGTGTGAATGACGCCAAGCGTACGGCCCGAAACAGGCAGCGTCTGGATGAAAAGTGCATGAGTAAATGACTTCTAAAGCTTCCTACGTTGAACACACACAGACGCCAATGCAGGGGAGGATTTTCTTCTTCTCATTATCTTTTGGAGAACTCTTAAAGGGGAGGTTCATCCAAAAAATCTGTTATCATTTACTCACCCTGATATCGTTCCAGAACCACATGCCGTTCTTCCTCCTGTGGAGCACAAAAATGGGAAGTGAAATATTAAAGTCATGTTTTTCCCCAAAAAATGTAGAATGAACATTACATTACCACAATTCAACCATCAGTGTAAAAGTCTCAAATTGTGCTGCTCGTCATCACTGCTGATTCAGTTTCTTTTTTGTAGGTCACAAGCAGTCTGTGACCTTTAAGTACGTCACAGGTAAGGAAGTTTCATAAGCCTTGCCTGACTTCCCTGATTACAATCCCTAATCTATGGCTTATTAAGGCATGATATGTCAACATTGTGACAGGTGCCAGTGGATTACACACTTCCTCCCATTCATCCAGCAGACACTCAACCCGAGCAAAGTTCGGCAGACTGTGACGTCATTACAGAGATGGGATAATCGAATTTCCTTTTCCCCTGTTTAATTGAAGATGGATAATCCTGTTTGTGTGTTTCAGGTCATATCCATTCAGATGAGGATTAATTGGAATCATTTATAAATGACATCTCTTGCCATTTCAGAGCAATCAATGGCTTCTAATGTACAGTAACATTTTTCTAAATAGCTTTTTTAGAGAGGCTGGTATATGTGTCAAGAGGGGGAAAGTCAAGTCAGCTCTGAGTGAGAGAGAGAGAGAGAGAGAGAGAGAGAGAGAGAGATGCGGAAATCTTTCCGTTGAGACACAGCAAGGACAAACTATCGATCTGATCTGCACTCCTGTCAACACAGACCGTCCAGAGCACAGAATCACACCAACTCTCTCTTTCTCTCTGTTCTGCTCTCTTTAACATCACACACACTTTAGACATTCAAATATTGATGATATTACAAACTACAAATTTCCACAAGAATTGTATAATAGTATTCTCTGAGAAGTGTGAATCTTACAAATCTAAAGAACATACCTGGTCCATATTTCAACGTA
This sequence comes from Rhodeus uyekii, assembly GCA_037043235.1. Classification (NCBI taxonomy): domain Eukaryota; kingdom Metazoa; phylum Chordata; class Actinopteri; order Cypriniformes; family Acheilognathidae; genus Rhodeus; species Rhodeus uyekii. Next base: position 3,495,880 of record JAWRVZ010000046.1, read on the forward strand.
TAATCAAAAGTTAAAAAAATAAAAATAAATTTAGCTTATTTTAGGATCATTAAGTTATCTATTTTGACACTGTTTTCAAGAAAATTATACAAAACTCCACAGCAATCATTATGGAAGAAAAATAAAATAAATAATATATATATATATATATATATATATATATATATATACACACACATATATACACATCATATACATATATACACATCATATACTAAATATATATATATAAATATACATATACTTTTTTATTATATTTTTATATTTATATATTTTTACAATATATTTTTTTATATCTTTTTTATTTTATTTTTTATTTATATTTTTATTCTATGACAAGTTAAAATTAGACTTGACATTGAGGATATACAAAAAATGTCCAGATGCATAAACAAGAATCTTCTGGTAAATTTGATTAATTATCATTAAAATAACATTACAATGCAAAACAAATATGAATCGTCCTAAAATAGACTATCTTCTTCAATTATTTCTCTCAATCACTGTCTGAGGTTTGGCATGAACTACTGTCTTTTATTGAAGGTTGAACAATCCCATTAATTTCAAAAGCAATAATGTGTGTTTTTTGTATTAACTGAAGTAATCTAGAACTGATGTAAATCCGTCCACCTGTTGGCCTTAATGGGAATTCAGAAAAACTGTGTTTGCACATCAGAACACATAGTGACCCTGAAAGATTTGGAGGTTTAGGCATTGCATGAGATATATATTAATAATATGCATAAATAACAAAATTCATAGCAAGTGTCTGTATATGCATGTGTCTTAAATGCTGTAGGATGATTTTTACTACAGGTTCTTCATCACTTCTGCTCGGTGTCTTTCAGTCAGCAGGTGTTTTGGTTTTAGTGGAGGTATGAAGTCCGTTCATACAGGTGTCCCGTAGAAGAACCACAGGTGCAGTTCATCACATGTTGGCACTAACTACAGAAAAACGACCGTCTACTTTTCCCTTATTGTTCTAGATTGTATATAATGTTTTATCATTTCAAACCCACAAACCTTTCTGTTGCATGAAAAGTGTACTTCTGCAATCTCTTAAAATGAATAAAAGCCACTTGGTTGGATATTTTTTATATCTAATGCAATGACATTGATATGTTTCCTAATTGTACTTTTTGCTGTAAAGTTACACATTACATGTATGCATTTTGAATTATATGCAAAATAGTAAAGTTTCTTTTGCGGCACTCTTAAAAATAAAGGTTTTGCAGCAAAACCATTTTGCTTCCCCAAAGAACAGTTCTCTCTTTTTTCTTACCATGAAGAACATTTAAAAAAAAATATCAAAAGAACCTTTTCTCACTATAAAGCACATTTCGTGGAATGGAAAGATTCCATGGATGTTCTTAATGGAACCATCGAGGCCAATTCATTTTTAAGAGCGCATCAAAACACGTGGCTGTAAAGGATTCTGGAGTTTGTGGATCCTTGGAGATTTTTATTTTATTTTTTAAGTTGCCCTGAGCACTGAACAGCAAATATTGCACTTGCTCTATCAGCATTTTTGAATGAAAGTCCAAGGAATCAGTTTTTTTTTTTTAAAGAAAGAAAGAAAGACAAATGTGAACCGTCAGAGGCTTCCCCGAGCAGGGAGGTTTGGAGTGCGTAAAAATGCGGATTCCCTGGTGCCTGAAGAGTGGGGCGGTTTACTTTCAGCCGGGCCAGCCTGACTCAAACCCGCAGATAGTGATTGAGAGTGATGGTTAAATGGATTAGAGGGAGAGGGAGGGAGAGGGAGAGAGAGAGGAGGGAGATTTGCCATGAAGCTTTCTGCCCTTGAACACACAGGGCAAATCTGATCCAGTAAAGTCGACAGCACGCGCACTACAAGTCCATATTCTCACTTTTGGATACTTGGACTCCCTCCTCCGGTAATTCAGCATCTCCTGCAGAAGTAGGGCACCGTCCTCCCTTGACGAACCGACAGAGTGTGCATGCAAAAAACAAAACAACGGCAGTGAGGAATAATAATATTAATAGTACTAATAAAAAGCAAAGAAGAAGGGAAGAACCGCATCCTCGCTGCGGGAGGCGATGCCGCTCCGAGCGCACGGTGAGTCCATCTCAACTACTTCAGCAACCCGGATGAACGCAGCTCCGCGTGTCGCAAGCGAGCCTGTCAACGCGTCTCACTTTTGATTAATGTTTGAACCCCCCAAAAGTTCGAGTTTAGGCGTAAAAGCAGCTCTCTTACCGAGTTGCGCCGCGTAACGCGTTTCAGTTGCATGCGGGACGCGCGCCCGACACACCCCGTACCGTCCTCTCTGCAGAGGGACAGCGTTTCAAACTGTTCTCTCGTGCGAAACTACCACACTTATCAACTTTAGGCACGTTTAGTGTCACATTACGGGTGTTGGATTGCCTCCAGGGTGTGTGCGAGGAGCATCGGTGCTTGTTTGAGAGGCTTTTCTGTACAGTATGGAGGAAGCGAGTGGAACTTGTGCGTTTTCACGTGAGGCAAAACGATTGAACCGTTTTAATCACTTTTATATACGAAATTAATCTCTGAGATGATCAGACTACGGGTAAATGAAGGATTAAAGTCAACAGGAATGAGTTGTGCGACTCTGCACTGTAAATATATTCAGTTTGAGGTAAAAACTGGTACTGTAGTTGTGGATGCCACGGTGACGATATTGCAAACATTACGGTAAGACTAAATATTGTAGTAGTAATGTACATATCATATTTTGTATTGTACATATCATACTTTGTGTACATATCATACTTTGTGCAGAGAATTATTTAAAAATAATTCTCTGCACAAAGCATTGCATTTGTTTAGGTTACATTTTAAAAGTTTCTATTTATGTACATTTGATGTTGACCAAGTCATGTTTTCAGTATTTCACGCTCCTATCACCATATATATATATATATGGTGATAGGAGCGTGAAATACTGAATATTACTGGATACGCTCCTATCACCATATATATATATATATATATATATATATATATATATATATATATGGTGATAGGAGCGTGAAATACTGAAAACATGACTTGGTCAACATCAAATGTACCAAGTATATATATATATGGTGATATATATATATGGTGATAGGAGCGTGAAATACTGAATATTACTGGATACGCTCCTATCACCATATATATATATATATATATATATATATATATATATATATATATATATATATATATATATATATATGGTGATAGGAGCGTGAAATACTGAAAACATGACTTGGTCAACATCAAATGTACATAAATAGAAACTTTTAAAATGTAACCTAAACAAATGCAATGCTTTGTGCAGAGAATTATTTTTAAATAATACTTCACCTGAAATCTATATGCATTATTACAGAGTTAACATGAAGAATTTAAAATAACAATAAAATTGCACGCTAAAATAGGATGTTTTCTAGGCTGCTTAAACACGTCTTTATGGAATCAGGTTGAAATATATTTGGCTTTGAATTAAACCAGTTTATTCGTCACGTTATCTGATGAAATGTTCAATTTTTGAAATTGATGCATGCATGTGCACATGTGAGACCATTCCTCACTCCTCCCTTTTCCCAATGGAAATGAAACGTGGTTCATTCAGGAAACTATTTAACATACTATATCAGTATGCAATATATGGTAGTATCTGCATGATAAATCGCACCCCCTTCTCTGCTCTTCCTTGAAGTCCTGTCTTATATAATTTCTGTTTGTGCGCGCGCGTGTGTGTGTGTGTGTGTGTGTGTGTGTGAGAGAGTAGGTGTGTGTGTGTGTGTGTGTGTGTGTGTGTGTGAGAGAGTAGGTGTGTGTGTGTGTACCATGCATGTTCCTCACTCAAGACTCGTGTTGTATGCGAGATCAGCCATCTGTCCAAACTGGTGGCGGTTCACAGGATGACATGCAACGTCTGTTTAGGGGGGGTTTGGCAAATTAGACCATCAGCAGAAAGCATTGCTAGAAAAACAGGCTGACATCAAGTGCTTGTGTGCGAGTGAAGTTAAGCACTGAATTGTGTGCTGTTTGTTTTCAGGACCGTGGACAGCAGCCCCTGAATTCTGACGCATGAGATGCGGTGGATATTTCTGAGTTTGGAAAGGGGGATGCACACTTCACGTGTGGGACACACAAGTTAATTTGCACAAAAATATGCTCTGTGGTGACGCAGTCCAGGAGCTGCTATGGATGTAAGTCCGAGTAGAAACATCAGCACCTTTGACCCAACACATCAGGACAGTGTCCAAACACACAGAAGTAAGACTTGCCCTCTCAGTGCAAACAATAAACTTGCTTTACAAGACTTTCCCTCAACCTCATAACAACAAAATACGTTTATGCAAATTTGTTCTATTTATCTGACCCTTTCCTCTTGGAGTAAATGAAAGCATGAGTGTGGCGAAGGTATGGGATGTTTTAACCTGACCACCGATGCTGCTGTTCCATGATAACCTGTCCCACCTCTGAACCCACGGCGGTCCCTTTTCCGTTTCTCTGGACCTTCGGAAATCCCCTCTGGGCACGCGCCTGCCATGCGGGCACGCGTGGGGCTGCTCTACCTGCTGGTGCACGTGCTGGCGAGGGCCCGAGGCCAGTACGACCTGTGCAAGTCTCTCGTGAGCACGGATGAAGGCGCCATGTGGGAGCATTACGCGTGCCAACCCAAAGCCCAGTTCATGAAGGAGTACATGCGCATCCGCGTCGAGCCGCCGGGCATCACCTGTGGCAACCCGCCGGAGAGATTCTGCACTCTGGTGAGTCCTCTGAACGGCACTGGAAATATAATGCAGTTAATAATGTGGAGGTTACTATGCTAGAAAATACAGGAAGTTGATGACAGATATACACTAGCATCTAAATGATTTTTGGAAAATAAATTCTGTTTTTTAATCAGAATACATTCTATTTCAAATAAATGTTGTTTTTCTCTTCATCAAAGAATCCTTAAGGATTGTATCACGGTTTCCACAAAAATATGAAGCTGCACAACTGTTTGCAACATTAATAATAATCATAAATGTTTGTTGAGCATCAAATCATCATATCAGAATGATTTATGAAGGATCATGTGACTGAAGACTGGAGTAATGATGCTGAAAATACAACTTTAATCACAGGAATAAATGACGCTTTACATAGAACAAAGAAAACAGCTGTTTTACACTGATATAATATTACCCTGTTTTACTGTATTTATCATCTAATAAATTCAGCTTTAATCACAGGAATAAATGACACTTTACTATATATTCACATAGAAAACAGCTGTTTTACACTGATATAATATTACACTGTTTTACTGCATTTATCATCTAATAAATTCAGCTTTAATCACAGGAATAAATGACACTTTACTATATATTCACATAGAAAACAGCTGTTTTACACTGATATAATATTACACTGTTTTACTGCATTTATCATCTAATAAATTCAGCTTTAATCACAGGAATAAATTAAAAATGTTAATATATTAAACTAGAAAACAGTTTTTTAAAATCGTAATAATATTCCACAATATTACTGTTTTTAATGTATTTTTGATCAAATAAATGCATCCTTGGTGAGCAGAAGAAACCTCTTTAAAAACATTTTAAAAATCCTTACCATAGATTTATGAATGGTATTGCAGGTATTCTGAGAAACCAAACACAAAAAAGTGTTACGGGAACAGTCCATGCATCATATCAATATTACCAGATTCAGTGTTACTGTGTTACTAACCTTAATCTTGCATACTAGGACAGGTGCTAGTATTTGAAATAGGGAAGTAGGATGTGATATAAATATACCGCATGCTAATTCCTACTTCTCACAACCAGAAGTTCAAAGTTTACGTGTCACATGATCAGCAGGCTTGACAGTGATGCGTTTCTTCCGGCATGCTTTTTCTGCTCATTAGTCTGACAAAGACCGTTAATTAAGTGACGTAACGTTTCCCAGTAGCTGTAACTGACTTTCCTATAAGCTAGTAAGTGGGCGCTCACCATGTTAAGATTATGCTCACCAGTTGCACTCGTTCTTTTGATTAACTGCTGATGCTTTGAGTTAGCATGCACTGAAAACATTTGCACTCAGAAATTGCTAGTAAATTTTACTATTAATGGCAAAGAAACTACAAGAAAAACATGAAAATCTGAAGTGGAAAGACTGATATGGTATTTTCTAGTAAAATGTACTAAAATAATCTGCTTTATTTACAAGTGTTGGCTTCTGTTTGTTCTTACAGCTTTGTTTTAAAATAAAACTAAGGCAAAATGAACTTGACCGAAGCGAATGTTTGGTCTTCAGATTCCAGCAGCGATATTTGACTGATGTTTTACAATGGAAATTGTTACAGTGACGGTAATTTATTAATTTGTGAACATACTGATTCAGTCGTACATTTTTCTTTCAATCACCGGAACGCAACTTCATTAAGGCTTTTAAGCCCAGAGGCTTACACATTTAGAAGAATATTGATTAAAAATATCATGAGCATTTCTATTCATTTTTATCAAAATTACGCGACCTGAGGAGGATTGAGCGATCTCTCCCATCTCACTGTACCGTTCTCCCTTCAGTCAGAGCAACAGAGGGAGCTCACAAGCCTAAAACAGGAGTTATGAGTTATATGAGTTAATCTATGAGTCCATGCTTTTAAACTGTATGTGGATATATTAGTCTGATATCAACAAAGGCACTGGGAAGAGACAGGTAAATCATAAAACCATATAAAACACAATTATAATTATTGATCTAAGTTCGTCAAGCAGTCTCTGGTATTTTCCATAAGCATTTATATATTTAATATGGAAAAAGTTAGCATAAGCCTTTTAGCGTCGCATATAAATGTATTTCTGCCTCATACGTTTGCATCAGATTGCAATTTGAACACTCGCTAGTGTCTGAAAGTGAGTTATAAATGTTGAAGTTAGCTGATATAATGAGCAGTGGCGTTGGGCATCTCTTGACTCAGGTAAACTCCACCTTTGTTCATGACAATCCTCAAGCCCCAGTTGGCCCGCTTTGAACCAAAGTACTTGTAATTTTCCGCATATAACCCGCGGGTTATAACATATTTCACAAAACCCGCAGGGGGTGCGGGTTATATAAAGGTGCGGGCTATATCACAATTTTTTACACGTAATAATATTTCAATATATTTGTTACGTCCCTAAGAACGTAAGGGTTTTTTTGCGGTATTTTCTTTCTTGCGAGGGTTGTTGTCTCTGGCGCTTGTACTGTCACTCTGACAGCTGGCGCTGATAGGCTGTCTGACCTGTCAATCATGCAAAAAGACGTGATTGGCTGTGCTGCATGAGGGCGGGCTCTTCTCATCTCATCCGATGATCAACAGCTGTAGAATCGCTTCTTAAGGGACGAGCTGCTGCACAGCGGGAGACACTGCTCTTTCTTTTTCTTCTGATTCTGACTTGTGTTTGTTTTCTTATTGTTTGAATTTTGCGCACAAGCGCTGTGTACCGAGCTGAACAGTTATGATAATTGACGTCATGCGAGCAACATTCGAAATGTGAACTTACACAAAAAAGTTCATCAATCTATGGGTGCGGGTTATATAAGGGTGCGTGTTATATGTGGGCGCGGGTTATGCCAATGATTTTTTTCCCCACAACCCCCCCAAAACCAGCAGGCTATATGAGGGTGCGGATTATTTGCGTCTGCGGGTTATATGCGGGAAAATATGGTATGTGGCGTGCCAAAAACCCTAGAAAGTGACAGTGGAAATGCTTTCCGCTTTTGGCCCGACGGTGGAAACTCGGCTAATTAGTACCTGGAATGAGCCGGATGTCAGGCAAATGTTTCCGGTTTGTTCCCCAGTCCATTTTTTGACCACCAGACACGTGGTCCATGCAAACTCAGCAGGGCTCACAGGATGATGCCAACTTGCGCCCATCATGGGGGCGGAGATTTTGAAGCAGCGTTAATTTCAACAGGATCTGCCATGCAGGTCACTGACCGCAGCAGAAAAAAAGCAGCTGAGGTCAGCATGCGTGGAGAGCAGAAGGCTGAGGTGTTGTTTACCCACGTGGGTTAGTTGGCAGAGTCAGGCTCACAGGAACAGAGGACTGGGAGGATGTTGAATTTCGCCTCCCTGACAGCAGGGTCAGCAGGTTATTCTCAAGGACAGGGGGTCATGTGGTGCGCCTTGAGATTATGATGAAAACCTACAGAATCAAAAGATATTCCATCAGTCAATGAGTTCTGCACATAAAAGAAAGTAAAAGAAATTTGATGTTTGCCGGTGCACAATGATATATATTGTGGGTGGTCGCCAAGGGGTTGCTATGCAGTTGTTCCAGGTGTTTTCTAGGTTGTTTCTTCCTGTCTGGTGCAGGGACAACAAGAGCATAAATAAATACTAGCGTCAAGGGAAAATAGGTAATTCAGCACTGATCAAATTATCCAGACACTGCAATGTCGTACACGGACACACACACACACACACACACACAAACAAACTTTGTTCACTACAGATGATTAGGAAGGAATTGAGACTTTTCACAATGAAGCTGCTGACAGGACTTTGCATCCCAGACGGTTATTGCTCTCACATGAGAGCCGGAAATGGACACAGCTCTCACATACTTAACAGTAAATAATCTGTTTAATGTTATAGGTTAAAGGAGCTCCATTTTCTCATACTCTATCTCTCTCACACACACACATTTACACGAACACACACACACGCATAGACCCACAGTTAAAGGCTTTGTTCTCCTAAGTAATTTTTTACTGTCATCATTTACTCAGATGTATGTATGACTACTTTTTTGGTGTGTTTTAAGCTTTTTGGTCTTTCATTGCATGGAAAAGAACAGTGTGAACATTTTCTCATTTAGTTTCACACAGAACTTCTTAATTTGTGATTTATTTTATGTAAATAACAAGATTTTTGGGATTTGTTGTAATATTGTGGCAAGCAAAGTTCATTTGAGAATTCAGATTCTTAATTAAACCAGGACTGGAAAGGCTAACACACACACACTCACACTATTTAAAGGGATAGTTCACCCAAAAATCATAATTTCGCCATCATTTACTGACCATCATGCAGTTCAAAACTTGCACAACTTTGACTTTAGTGCTCAAATTGTTTTAAGCTTGACAGCATTTGTCCACTTTTACTGTCATGAAAGAAAAGTGTGGGTATTCTGCAAAACATGTCCTTTTGTGTTTTATGGTATGTAAATAATATCAAATACATCATTTTTGGGTGAACTATCTCTTTAAATCCCCTTAGAAGGGTTGGTATGAATTTTGTGGTATGCAAAGTTACCTTGAAAATTTGGATTCTTTCTTAAATGTGGACTGGAAAAGCTAACACACACACACTCAAATCTCTGTTAAAACATGGCTGGCCGTTAATGGACTGGCCTCTGGAATGTTCCTCAGGTCGTCCCAAGCTCTTTAATATTGATGGGGGCCTTAATGGTCCCGCAAGCAGACATCCACAGCGCGGCCGAGCATTTTCCTTTTACATTCTAGACGTGACGAGGTCGGGCAGGCTGGCACAGTCAGCACTTTACAACAGACGGGATCCTCCCTAGCATCTCTCCTTCCAAGAACATGACAAACGCAGATGACAGAGAAAAGCAGGGTGGAAACCGAGTAGTTAACCGACAGCCTGGTTAAAATAACTGCATTCAACTTTACAAAACGGGATCTTTTGGCATACAGTTTGTGTTATGAAAGCATACAGTGAGTTTCAGCACTCACAACCTCCTGTCCAGTCGCCAAAAGAGCATCTAAAATGCAAGAATGTCTCGTTCTGACTTCAGCTAGATGAATTCATCTACACATGACTGCCCATTATTGTCCCACACACCCACACGGAGCAAGTGAGACTATAAAATCTCTATTATTGGAAGAAAAAAAGCATGAAAAAGTATATAAAATTGTCAACCAAACTGTTTTTGCCACAAAAAGTCCAGACCAAAAAACATCAATATATTCTTAAATATATATAAGTCTAAAATATTACATACATATATACATGTGTATGTGTATGTATATTTGAATATAATATATATATATATATATTTCATCATTTACATCATTACTTACATATATATATATATGGGGTTTAATCAAACATGTAGTGTCGTTAACAACAAATATCCCGTCTGGACATACATTTTGGCCATATGTTTTAATGACCCTATATGATATGATATGACTTCCACCCCCATTACAATGACTCTCCTTTTTGTTTGATGATGCTGAGTACTAGTATTTTATAACCATCTGTCATACAGAGAAATTAAACAACCCAATGATTAATATTTTTTTCTCTTTAAACAATATATCCTCTTTCACTTGGAAATATGTCAGATTATGCAAATGAGCTGCAAATGTTATTTCATGCTGATTGTAATCATATCTCGAATCTCACAACAGCTGCTCTTTTTCTAGTCTAAGTGTGTTTTTGTCTGTTGCTGTGGTTGCATGCTTTGTGAGTGAGTGTGTGTGTGTGTGTGTGTGTGTGTGTGTGTGTGTGTGTGTGTGCCCCAGTTTGTGAATGCTTCTGCCCAGGGTCCAAAATTAACACTCACTGAGCTGCATATGTGAGTAAAAATCTTCTTTTCAGGGTTACTCCTCAGTTGGTTAAACTGCAATGTAATGCATGCAAATCAAACCGTCTACTGTCATCTAGAAAACAAAGACAAAACGAAAACATCTGTCACTAAATCTGTAATCTCTCGCTAAAAATGCTTTTACCAGTGGACAAAGTGACACATATTTATCACATGAAGCCACCAACATCAAAATATGGGTGAAAAAAATTAAAATGTCTCCATGTTTATGTGACATCTGGCTTGGTTTTGTACGGTATTTGATGCAGATGTGATAAGTGATGCAGATGTGACCTGCACTAAAGTAATGCATGGAAAACAGATAAAAGAGTCCATTGTCATAGGTACAAAATGTATTTGTACAGTAATAAAATAATGCAAAATACAGTTTCACGGTGAGTAATACATATATATCACTAAAATCTTTTAATTCACCCACCATTGGCAGATGTGACAAAAGTTTACATTTAGACCCTGTGGCAGAATTTTCTTTCAAGTGGTTTCTGAGTTGGTTCATATTATCCGGAAAGAAAAAGGGAGAGAGAGATAGAGAGAGAGAATGACAGAGCGATAGAGAAATCCCTAATGATGGGGGAATCACAGCTTAGTTCAGCGGAAAAAGGGAGCACACACACACACACACTCAAACTAAATAAGCATGCATACATCTCTCTGAAAGTGCACAACCACAATGCATACGAAACAAAGAGACATGTTAATGTGTGAACATATGTCGTGTGTGTGTGTGAAAGTAAAAAACCTTTGTGCAACACAACAGCGCTCTCTGATTTACAGGCACAAATGAGCCAAAGCTATAAATAGAAATTAGAGAGAGAGAGAGAGAGAGAGAAGCGGGAAGTGAAGAAGAAAGAGGGGGAGGAAACAGGAAGAAGGGAGAAGAGATATGACAGAATATAGAAAACAATGAGACACTGCTTATGTTCAGAACAGAACACTAACTTATTACTTACTGAACATACTGTAAAAATAGTAGGTGAAACGGGAGGCAATATCCCATTTCACAAAGTTGCATCTCACTTTGCATGTTTAATTCAGCGTCCGGTTATCAGCTTTTTCTATCATTAAAAATGCACAAAAAACACCATGTAAGTTGAGAGCATTGCATTATGCTATACGCAATCGCTGCGTCCAAAATCATATAGTTCCCTTCTATAAGATGATATAAAATATAGTTTTATGAGTATGCGAAAAGTAGCTGGATGTTTGCTGAGATTCTGGTGTGCATTCGATGGACTATGGAGTTAGATTTGAGCCAAATTGTTATCAACAAAACATTTGTGAAAACGAACAAAAATACACTCTGCAAATGAAAAAAACTAATCTCACACTTTGTGTTCGCTTTCAAAGTTTTTGTTTTACGATTCTCAAATTTATGTTCGTCTTTCTTTCTCAAACCTACCGTGTGGGCGGGGCTTAACAGTGATTCGCTCTCATTGGCTAATGAGATTTGGATTGACGGATCCTTTAACCGGAAGTAGTTGATGCTTCAGTGACGTGAATTTTGGAGCGCATGCGCCATATACAAACACACGCACGTGAATAATTGTAGATTATTATAGGACGTTAATAGACACTCGCAGCCTGAGGATGTTGATGCTTCGTGCCGCTCCTGGTGACATTTCTCGTGTCTATTAACGTCCTATAATAATCTATAATTATTCGCATGTGCTTTTTTTTAATAGCATGTTTCTAGCTTGAATTAACAAACTGCTTGCATGTTTTTAACACGAATTAGCACATTGCTAACAAGTTTCTAGTATCAATTAGCGTAAACCATGATTTAACAAGTGGCTAACATGAATTAGCACATTGCTATCATGCTTTAGCTTTTTGCTAACATGAATAACAAACTGCTTGCATGTTTCTAACGTGATTTAACACATTGCTGACATGATTTTACATGTTGCTAACATGAAGTAACAAACTGTTTTCATGTTTTTAACATGAATTAGTACATTGCTAGTATGATTTAACACATTGGTAATGCGTTTCTTGTAACAATTAGCACAAACCATGTTTTAACATGGCTAACATGAATTAGCACATTGCTAATAGCATGTGTGTGCGTGTTTTTGTATATGGCGCATGCGCTCCAAAATTCGCGTCACTGAAGTATCAACTACTTCCGGTTAAAGGATCCGTCAATTCAAATCTCATTAGCCAATGAGAGCGAACCACTGTTAAGCCCCGCCCACACGGTAGGTTTGAGTCAGAAAGACGAACATAAATTTGAGAAGCGTAAGCGAAAACTTTGAAAGCGAGCACAAAAACTCTGGCAGCACAATCATAAACCGCAGTCAGCGAAACCGCAGTTTAGGGAACTGTCAAAAAAAAATCTGTTTAATTGACGACGATATACATTTTTTGGTGTGAGGTTAGTTTTTTAAGTGTATTTTTGTTCGTTTTCACAAATGTTTCGGTCAAAACAATTTGGCTCAAATCTCACTCCATAAAAACAGCTTGAGATGGACAGAGAAAGACGTGGATTGCTGAAGTGCGCTGCTTTAATGGGATGAATCTGTCGTCTCACCCTGATCTCACTGATGTCAGCGCACAGCCATAAAGTTTGTCCCAAAACATCTTTCTAGAAACTAAACAACAAAATAGAGAGAACACTTTTAAGAGTTCTGGAGGGTCGTGGACATCATTACATGCTTTCGTGGAGTAACTGGTATAGAAATAAGGATATGTTTTCTATGCAATATATTTTTCATACTCTTTGGCTTAAACTAATGCAATTTTATGCTGAATTTTAACTGATGGTAGCACTACAGGGATTTTACCATGGTGCAGTGATGCAAAACATTAATATTTAATAAATAAATATATTAAAAATAATCATCATAATTCATAAACATTTAACTCATAGCATAAATCACGATCGCTGGATAATATTTGAAATGCAGCAACAGCAGAAATGTTCCAGTCACATATTCAATCTGTCATGCCTGAATTTCAGAATATCTATAACAAAAAAATAACAAAAAAAGATTGATTACGTTAGGTTGTATGAGATTACTAGTACAATTTATCTTAATACCCACAATACTAATGTGAAAAACTTATAAAGAAAGTTTCCAAAGCTTTGACCTCACAGTTTTTCATTTCGAAAAGACGAATGTGTTTGCAAGCCCTTTCCGACGCTCCAGAACTTTTATTAAAGAACAGCCTTTTTAGGTTTTGCCATCTTGAGGATTTTGTCTTGAAATGTGGTTGCAATGGATTTTCCTTCCGCTATATTTACACTCAATCATGACACGCACCTGTGCCGAAACACCAGGTGGGCAGTTCTCATTGCTAATTCATTATTTTTATTGTTTGCTATGCTCTTTATTTAAATCAGATGCCTCTACTATATACTTCATATTAAACAACACTGCAAAATAACCACTCCAAACGAACATAATTACATCAACAACAAATATATTACTCCAATAAAAATTAAGGGAACACTTAAAACACACACTGGAGCTTAATGAATAAAATATTTTAATAATTTGAAAATCTTTAAATATATAGATTTTATAATTTTTTTATTAAGAACAAAATCATGTGACAACAGTCAAAAGTTAGAGACTGATCCAACTTGCATGATGTTCAAAGTACCTCAATCAGTCATGTTTACAGCCATGTTCCTGACTCTTTCCCATCTGTCACATGTGCTCATTGTGAAACTGCTCTCATCAGTGAAGATGAACTTGAACTTGAATTCTGATGTTCTCTGACAAATGTTGAGCTGCCAGTGCTGATCTGTGAGCACAGGCCCCACTAGAGGACGTCAGGCCCTCATGAAGTCTGTTTCTGACAGGTTGGTCAGAAACATGCACACCTGTTCCTGCTGGAGGTCATTTTGTTGGGATCTGGCAGCTCCTCCTGTTCCTCCTCACACAAAAGAGCAGAACCCGGTCCTGCTGCTGGTTGTTGCTCTTCTACGTCCCTGTCCATCTCTCCTCGTGTAACCGTCTGTCTCCCGGTATCTCCTCCATGCTCTTGAACCTGAGCTGGGAGACACAACAAACCTCCTTGTGATGACACGTACGGATGATCATCCTGGAGGAGCAGGAACTGCCTCATGATTCAGTCAGTGACAAGGACTCGAACAAAACACAAAACTAAAGACAAATAAAGAGAGAACAATTGTCTATGACCTCCACCTGAAAATCATTCTCTTTTAGTGCTTTGTCTTGCTGTTTTCTCTCCAGTGCACCTGCTGTCAGGTGAAAATGATTCACAATCCCTTCTGCTTCCTAACTGGACAGACTGAAATCCCTGAAGATCCCCAATAGGGTTCCCTTAATTTTTTTGAGCAGTGTATATATATATGTATTCAGTAACTTCTATGAGTTTGTGAGTCTTCATAAATGATTAATGGAAAGAATCAGTGCATTCAAACTGCATGCTCACATTCAACTCAGGTGTTTTTTGTTTTTGTTTTATAATGCTGAAGATGCTGCAGAACCCATTAAAAAATTACACATTTCATCTTTAAGCTCTGTTAGAAATCCTAGCGTGACAACATTTTAAGAAGTCATACTTGTGCTCTGAGCTTGCAGGTTGCTCTTAGAAAGCATAAAATATTTTCAAAATGAAATTATTCATTCAAGGTCACATCCCGCACCCCTTGCATATTTGTTTCTTAAGTATTTTGTCTAATGTAATCATTTAATTATGCTTTTAGCCATCAATGAGAATTCAGTGCTGTCAGCTCCGTTCAACACTCAATATTTTATTTCTGAAAAGAACAGAAAATACCAAAAAGAAGAAAAGTCCATCTGGGGATCTTATGATTTTCCAACTCTGTCAGGATGCGCCTTAGAAGGAAGCTGCCTATGTTGACTATAGTCATGGAGAACAGACCAGGCTTTACAACAGACGTACACTTCATAGTGTATTCCTCAGAGTGTTGTATTCTTAGTGATGTTCTCGTAAACCAAATGGGGCTCACATTGTGTTCTCAGTTTCTTAAAGACTGTTATAACTCACTCTCTCTCTCTCACACACACACACACACACACACACACACACACACACACACACACACACACACACACACACACACACACACACACACACACACACACACACACACACACACACACACACACACACACACACACACACACACACACACACACACACACACACACACACACACACACACACACACACAAACAACAAGAAGGTCTAAAGGTATAGAGACAACAAAGAGAGAGACAGATTAACCAATTTTACAATACTGCTGTTGTGCTCTAACAGACTGCATGGGATGCGGATGGTACTAGGGTAAAGTTCCAGTTTAACAGTGATGTAATGTCCCAGTTGGTTGGTTTAACAGGCTGCTATATGGACGCTGTGACAGGGATCTAGCTCCATGCTGATTGTTGTCGCAGCGATGGGATTCCAACGTGGATAATTGCTCTAGGAGCTTAGTGATGTGGGCCACCTGCCGGAACAGTTGGCTGTGTGTGTGTGTGTGTTTATATGGGGCAAGAAGATGGGATTGTCTGGAAAGCGTATACATGCTTGTATCTTTGCCACATGCATTATTGGGCCACGATCATGGCAAAGACGTGGACAAAATTAATTAAAAATACATTGTTAACTAACAGTGTGATTTGTAAATGTATAATTTTGAAATGCATTCACCTCTGATTACAGAACAGACGTATGCATTTTCTGTAATGCTGCTTTGAAACGTTATGTATTGTGAAAAGCGCTATACAGATAAATGTGAAATGAATTGGTGATCCTATAATATAGTATTAAAACTAATATTAAAGTGTGAGCAGCAGAAACACACATGCACTCATGCATGCATACACAAACACACGTTAACATCCATGCATAAAAGCACACACATGCACATTTTCAAGCCTGCACACACAGATGCAAATATACATGTGCAATGCAAGCTCAGGCATGCATACTATAAAGGCACATACAAGGATGCAAATGCATGGACATATACACACAAGCATGCAAAAACACAAACACACACACACACATATCAGTGAAATACACATGCATCCAAGCACACACACTTTTCAATCAAATTCAGAATTTTTCTATAGTTTAATGTGAGTTAATGATATTTTACATTTACACATTAATGCATCTGTCAGAAGCTTTTATCCAAAGCGACTTGCATTGCATTCAAGAAACACATTGACATTCTAATCAGTTCGTGCTTTCCCTGGGAATCGAACCCATGATCTTGGTATTGCAAGCACCACTCTCTACTGTTTGAAAGCAACATAACACACTCTAAACGTAACTACTCACAGCCAATGTTTTTACACTTTCATTATTTAGCATGTTAATTAAGCCGTTTTCCTCATGGGAGCCGTTGGCAGATCCTCAGAATGCAGGTGATTTCAGGTTTTACTATCATTTGCTCCCTACAGTACAAACAGAAGCTGACCCACACGTCATGCTGTCAGTCGCACAATGCACACCATAAGCACACGAATGATCCACTAAGTGTGTCAGAGGGTTGGGTTTCAGTGGATTTAGGGGTTGAAGGTTTCTGTGTAACATTCCCTTCCTTAATCCAACTATAGTTTTAGCATGTCAGGGGTCAAAATGTTTGGTGCTTGATTGCATGTGTGTGTGTGTGTGTGTGTGTGTGTGTGTGTGTGTGTGTGTGTGCACATGTATGCAGATATTGCAGTCAGGCCAGTTGATGATGTCTGATCCTGTCTGTCTTCAGAGGTTTCTCTCTAATGACACTACAGAGAAACGAAAAGAAGAGGAGAGAGAAGAACAATGGGTTAAAGGAGAGATGCGTCTTGAGGAAATAGAATTATGCTGCGCAGAAATGAGTGGCAGTGCCTTTAAGAACGGAGCTGTAATGTGATCTTGGGGAAGAGGGTAACATTAAACCCCTTTACTAGAGAGAGCAAATAGAGTCAGACAATCCGCCAGAACAGAATTAGTGTGTTGTTGATCGTGTGTCTGAAAGGATTAAAATGTACAACTTGACCTGTGGAAGTTCAGAGGTATAACTAGTCAGTGATTTTTGGTCTGAGTTTTGTTGTAGACACTCAATAGCACCTTAATGAGGTAATGCAATATAGCTGACAGAAGTGCGCCCAGTGCCAAGCAATGCACATTACATACTGGAATTGGTTAAGCAGAAACTGCTAAACCATTTAGGTAAATTCCAGGCTTATGGATTTAATTGGATGCTGCACAACTACTAGGACAACGAGAGCACGGGTTTTTATTTGTCCAACAGGAAAGTTGATTCAATGCAATGAATGCAATGTAAGTCGCTTTGGATAAAAGCGTCTGCCAAATGCATTAATGTAAATGTAAAGGTACCAGGTTGCTAAAATTAGTGCTAAAAGTAATCACTGGACTTCCAAAAATGTATATAATGTATTGTGAAATTAGTATAATTGAAAATAACGGTTTTCATTATTAATATGCTGATTTGGTCATCAAGAAGCATTTCTTATTATTATTCATTCTGGAAAAAAATCGTGCTGCTTAATATTTTTTGATGCATGGAAAAGTTTTCAAGATTTTTATTTATTTATTTATTTATTTGAGTCTATTATTATTATTATATTACTATTAATATAATAAATGATTGTGCTTATAATTAAGCAGTCATGTGCAAAGTTATTATTATTTGTGCAACAGTATTTTAACTCTAATATCGCTCCATCTTTAATTCTAGTTTATACAGACAAACTGTGAGTTTGAGTAAAATTAGATTTATTGCCTCTCTTCATTCTCTCTCTGCCTTTCTCTTACATACGCACACTTTATTTTATCTCCCCTTTAATTTATTTTTTATTCTCCGTGTGCCTGACTTCATAAATCAGATGATGTATTTCCCAAGATGCACTGCGCTGTACAAGCTTCTCTTATGAGGCATGTGAGAGTGTGTTTCTCTGCCGAGGTGTGTGTGTGTGTGTGTGTGTGTGTGTGTGTGTGTGTGTGTGTGTGTGTGTGTGTGAAATGCATCAACACACGCAGATACTGAATAGATAGACAGATTCAAAGCCGTCATACCTGAACATCTATCTGAGCCTGTACTATAGATAGATGATCATCTACTGTGTGAAAGCTGATAGAATTGACCCAGATTTTTTAATGATGTGCTTGTGTGTGTGTGTGTGTGTGTGTGTGTGTGTGTGTGTGTGTGTGTGTGTGTGTGTGTACAGCAGGAGTTTGCACTCATAGATCAACACTCCCAGCAGTCTTTGCTTTTAATAAAAGCATGCGAGTTCTTCACTGTAGTTTTACCTTGACAAGTGTGTTTATGAGTTTACAATCTGTCTCGCTCACAATATCAATCCCTTTCTTTTTTTCTGTGAATCACACACACACTTTTTACGTGTCTCTAGCTCTTTTTGTCTATCAATCATTCACTACGTCTTTGTGAAAAATATATGTGCTTAAAATACTAAAAGTACACTTTTAAGAACTTATATTATTATAACATTAATAAAATAAAATGAAGTGTACACATAGTGTGCACTTTCATGACTGTTTCTTAACACATTAAGTGCACTAAATCATAAAGTATTTAAATCATTATATTTTTATGCTTTAAAAAAAAGTTCACTAACTTACTAAAGCACATGTAAAGTTCTTGATTATAATTTAAACTTTAGTGTGCTATTTGATATTGCATTTAAAAGTTAACATTTTAAATGTACTAAATTGCAACTGTATAATTACAAATATATATGAATACATAGCGGTTAAGTTTTAATAAAATTTATTTTTTAGTTTACCATAAATGCTTGTTAGTACATTCAACAGTACACTTATTTAAAAAGACAATTAGCAGTAATTATGAAATGACAGAGATGTACTTAAGTGGGCCAAAAACAAATCGGATCTGAGCAATAAATCGTAATTGAGCACTAAGTCTCGCAGTGTGAACTTCATCATTGGTACTTGTTACAGCCTTGGTAAAAATGCACTCCAGGTTTTGGTTACTCATTACATATTCCATGCAATTAAGTGTCTGAAAACATTACATTCAGTTCACACTTAAGTACAGTAATACCTCAGTTTACGAGTTTAATTTGTTCAAGAGCTCGTAACTCAAAATGCTTGTACACCAAAACAATTTTCGCCATAAGAATGCACTAAAAATCACTCGATTCGTTCCACATGACCATAAATGCCCATTTTTAATAATATTTTTGGTTTTACCCTATTAATTAGTTACAATTATAACCATTAAGATCTTATATAAATACTAATTAATAATTAACAATTAAACTTAAAAATACTTGATAATTTACTGTAACGCACTTTATCTTTGAGTCGCGTCGCTGCTGGCGTGAAGGAGACGAGAGGAGGGTTTTACTGCTTACAGGGAGAATTTCATCCCTTCTTTCTTCCTCATCTTGAGGTCATTGTCTATATGCTGTACTGTACGGATATATTTCACTACGTGAACAATAGCGATCACAATTAATGTTAACAACATGAGGTAAAACCGCTGTAAATCACTTATAAAAGTATCACTGTGGTGAATGATGAACCAAACCGAGCGACGCTGAGAGAATGAACGAGTGAAGGGGTGATGGGCTTTGTGAAAGGCTGTCGTTACGATATTTCCAGTAAAAATGCGTGTGAAGATGCTGAGCGTTAGGACGAATCCACACAAAAATGCGCATGGGCGAGGGAAAAATGTTCTCGCACTCCAATACAATGCTCGTACACCGATTTGCTCGAAAACAAAGTCACTCGTAAACCGAGGCATTACTGTAGGGGAGCACGGGGCACAACATAACACATTTTGGTTTTAGCCAAATAATGAACAAAGTAATAGGGTTAGAAACAAAACAAACCATATTTTTTTTACAAACAACACAAGCCTCTCCTACAAATGAGCACGGTTTTCATGTTCGTCAGACCTGCCGTTTCTCTGCAGTATCGGCAACAGCGCAAGGAGTAAAATGTGACTTCTTACCCCGTGAGCGGGGCTCATTTTAACAGACAGCGGGTTAGTTGTAACACCATGTTATCCAAAGCAAGTTCATTCACGTATTTTTATTTGTTTAAAAAAGTTGCGTCTTGATGATCATAAGCATAACTTATGCATTAAATATATTTTTTTCCTTTATTTTTTACATTTGTTGTGTTTTGAACAATGTAATGACATGAAAAACGTTTTAATAGGTTAATACAATGCAAAATATATGATTATTGATGCAACTTGTTCAATGCGACTTAGTGTTACAACTAACCCCGCGCTGTCTTGTTTACTTCAGGACCGGATAGCAGCCACTGTGTGTTTTTCACGTCTTTCAAAATGGTACCATCTTTTAGCCAAGAAGATGGTAATCATAACAATATAAGATTAGACTAACAATCTTTCACACATTCTTTGAAAATCGAAAAACAACTACTATAACAAAAAATATTTACATGCTGCCAAAAGAGTTTTTCCTGTGGTTCTCATCCAAACTTCGATGAAATTTCTCGAAAAATGGCCAGAAGACGTGTGCAAACAGTGTGATGAAAAGCCCTTTAGCACGTCACATTTAAGCCTGTGCAACTATCTAAAAAGTCTGTGTTACTATTTACCCCGCGTTACTTTGTGCCCTGTTCTTTTAGAGTTGATTTTTCCATAAAGAGTACATTTACATTTTACATTTATCAGATGCTTTTATCCAAAGCGACTTGCATTGCATTCAAGAAACACATTGACATTCTAATCAGATCTTGCTTTCCCTGGGAATCGAACCCATGACTGTGGTGTTGCAAGCGCCACACTCTATTTTTTTTGAAAGCCTGCTAAAGCGCACTGCTTGTTTCTGTGTCTGCAGGAGAACCCATACCTCTGCAGTGATGAATGTGACGCGTCTAACCCTGACCTGGCTCACCCGCCGCAGCTGATGCAGGATCGAGAGCGCAGCGGCCTGATCACCTACTGGCAGACGGTCACGTGGCAGCGGTACCCCGAGCCTCTTCAGGCCAACATCACCCTGTCCTGGAACAAGACCCTCGAGCTCACAGACGACATTCAGATCACCTTTGAGTACGGCCGACCCACCGTCATGGTTCTGGAGAAGTCGCTGAATTTCGGCCGCACGTGGCAGCCCTACCAGTACTACGCCGACGACTGCGTGGATGCATTCAACATGCCGCCGAGACGCGTGCGCGACCTGAACGCGGCCAACGCCACGCGCGTCATCTGCACAGAGCAGTACTCCCGCTGGGTCGGCTCGAAGAACGAGAAGGTGGTGCGGTTCGAAGTGCGCCCACGCTTCGCCATCTTCGCCGGCCCGAGGCTGCTGAACATGGAAGGCTTGTACACGCGGATGGAGAGCATGAAGGGTTTACGAGATTTCTTCACGTTCACCAATCTCAGGCTCCGTCTCCTCAGGCCTGCGCTCGGAGGAACGTACGTCCAGAGGGACAACCTGCTCAAATACTTCTACGCCATTTCTAACGTGGAGGTGCTAGCCAGGTGAGAACACACAAATTATATTTAATCCTGAATTTTTACATTTGCCCTTTATTTATTATTTTCTTTTTTTTATTATTTAAAAAAAAAAAATATTCTTTCATTTCTTTATTCCCCACATGTATTTATTTCCATATATATATTTATTTATACATTTATTTATTTTTACATTTCTGTGTCCTGCATGGAAATGAGGGAGGCGGTTCTTGCGTGGCTCCATTGCATCATTGAGTGTTTACATAAACCGATTACGCTTAAAGGTAGGGAAGGTCATTTTAAGAGGCAATAGCAAGCTAGCTAAGAAAGCATAAGATTCCATCCGACAGATGGCATTAAACTACCTCATGTCTCAAAGTACTTATATATATATGTGTGTGTGTGTGTGTGTGTGTGTGTGTGTGTGTGTGTGTGTGTGTGTGTGTGTGTGTGTGTGTGTGTGTGTGTACATTAAAGAGGAAAAAATAAACTTAAATGATTTTAGCAAATGGTTGCAATATAACAAAGAGTGAAAAATTGAAGGCAGTCTGAATACTTTCCGCACCCACTGTATATTTAACAAATATACACACACACGTACACACATACATACATACACACACGCACGTGCACACACATATACATACACACACACACACACACGCACGTGCACACACATATACATACACACACACACATATACATACATACACACACACACACAAATACATATACACACACACACACATATACATACATACATACATATACATATACACACACACACACACACACACACACACATACATACATACATATACACACACATACACACAAATACATATACACACACACACATATACATACATACACACACACATACACACACGCACGCGCACACACATATACATACACACACACACACACACATACACACACACACACACACACAAATACATATACACACACACACACACACACATATACATACATACATATACACACACACACACACACACACATACACACAAATACATATACACACACACACATATACATACATACACACACGCGCACACACATATACATACACACACACACACACACAAATACATATACACACACACACACATATACATACATACACACACACACACACACACACACACACACACACACACACACACACACACATCTACACACACACACACACACACATACATATACACACACATACACATACATATACACACACATACATACACACACACACACACACATATACATACACACACACACACACATATACATACATACACACACACACACACATACACACACGCACGCGCGCACACACATATACATACACACACACACACATACACACACACGCATACATTTACACACACACATATACATATACACACACACACACACACACATACATATACACACACACACGCACGCATACATACATACACACACACACACACATATACATACATACACATACATATACACACATACATACACACATACATATACATACACACACACACACATATACATACACACACACACACATATACATACACACACACACACACATACATATACACACACACACACACACACACATATACATATATATACACACATACACACTCTGTATTCCCACATCTGTATATGTAAAAGTATATATGCATCCCACTCTATTACTGCTTGTTCACTCACTCTGTATCAGATGATGCTAATCTACTCATGCTATCACTGTGAGTAAAGCGACTCAACTGAGTCAGGCCAATTATTATCCATAAACCATGTGGAGCAACTCTTCTAATCAGATTGTGCTGTGTATAATTATAGAGGCAAACAGATGCTTGTTATCATGATGCACAATATCATAACCAATAACTATTATAACTATCAGGAGGCACAGCAATGATCTGCAATAAATGCTCCGGTCATTACTTGTGCAGATATTGACTGTCATAACAGAATAAATGAGACACTGGGGGTCTTTCACAGATTCGGGCTGTAATTGCACTGATTGACAGCCTGTTAACTATAACCTTTTCCCTCCTGAACCTAAAACCAAATACAATTCTGTCATCATTTACTCACAATATTTGCTTCTCTGCATACAGATTTTGCCAAATCAATGAATATATAAACGTGTATTCTTGAAACTCTCTCCCACCACGGCAGAGATCTTAAGTTTTAAAGGTACAATAGCAAAGAAGAGTGGAAAATATTCATGCAAAACCAAATTATGATTGATGCAAAAAGTCTTGGCTAACATCATAAATGGACTTCAAGTTATAAAATGGTGTGAAACTGTAGAAATACATACGTACATCTGACTTAGGAGATGGGAAAGCGTATCACAGAGAGACAACAGTGAGCTGAAGAAAGCAGTGAACGTGTGTCAGAGATCACAGAGGCGCAGGGAGATGCCTATGGGCAGCCCAGATGGGAAACACACACTTTTCCTGTTTCCTGCACTGATGTGGGGGGGGGGGGGGGAAATCTGTGGGCTGAATTTAATTAAGGTAAAAATGTGTAAATCAGAAATGAGAGTACTGTGCTTTTGTGAGTAGAGCATAACAGGGTTTCCCGTTCCACTTTTATAGCATGATTGGAGGCTCAAATCACAAATGTTTTTTGCTGTATTTGACAAACTACTAGATAATTATAACTATAATTGCCTGTCCAACAATATTCATAAATAACATTTTCAGTTGATTTGATATTCAGTTGATATTGATATAAAACTAATTTTAATTGTCAAATGAAAAATACTTTAATCTCGTAAAATTATACATTTTTGACTGATTTAATCAATTATAGCTATTCAACCCTGTTACCCTGTTTGTAAAAAATAAATTATAAAATATATAAATAATAATGGTTATTATTATTATTGACCCTGTTTCACAAGTTATTGTATAAAGAAATAAATAAGATATAATTGATAGCTGAAAATTTATTTATATTAGCCAAAATATTTAATAAACGAACATGAAAGCATCACATTTCATGAATGCTGAGAGAATGTGTTTATTATAAGATTTATGGATTGTCAGTTACGTTCTGAGAGAGGATTTAGACATCTGTATTAAGATACACTTCACTGCACTTGACTTTCACTCATATTATCAAGCGTGACCATGCCCGCACACACACACACACGCACATGCACACACACACGCACACACATACACACACATGCACGCTTACACAAAAATACATACACGCACGCATATGCATCCACACACAAATGCACACACATAAACCCACACACTCACACACATACACATACACGCATATGCACACACACACACACACACACACACACACACTCACATGCGCGCATATGCATGCACACACAAACCCACACACATGCGCACACATAAACCCGCACACACACTCACATGCATATATATGCATGCACACACAAACACACACACACATGCGCACACACGCACGCATATGCATGCACACACTCACACACACACACACATGCACATACATAAACCCACGCACACACGCATACACACACATAAACTCACACACACAAATGCACACACACACACATGCACACACATAAACACACACACACACACGCACGCATATGCATGCACACACATACATACACACACACACACACACACACACACACACTCTCACACACACACACACATAAACCCACACACACACACACACACACACACACACACACACACACGCTCGCATATACACACACGCATACACACACATAAACTCACACACACAAATGCACACACATAAACCCACACACACACACACACATGCACGCATATACAACTTTTTCTATGATGTGCAGTACTTCTATACAGACGGCTGCTGACGTTGCAAAGCGCTGTGATTAATTTGACATAGTTAGTTGCATTTGAAGACACACATACACACAAATACAGCTGAATTTAATCCTGAGAAGTGCAGTTCTACATGACAGTTATGATGACGTGTGTGTGTCATTTCCTGTAGTATTTAGTTATAAATAGAGCTGTTTAAACACACCGATGCACACACACACACAGACACACACACACCCTTGGAAACACAATCTGATGATCAATAAGTTATTCTTAGGCTGAGACTGGGTAAGATACGGCTCACGGCTCTCGATCGATCACAACAAGTGTGTGTGTGTTGTGTTTCCTGAAGCAGACCATAGTGTAAGTGTGAATATCAGTGAGTGGATTTTGTGTTAGTGAGTGGATGTTATACACTGAAAAAACTATTCACAATTACAAAGAAACGGCAAGTAACGCATTGAATTAAGCATGAGTGAAAGTACAATAGTTTCTTGTGAAGCGTACTCCGATGAATCTTGTTTTATTCACAACTTTGACAAAAGAATGTTTTTACAGTGTAAGAGCCAA
The DNA here is from genome assembly GCA_037043235.1 of Rhodeus uyekii. Classification (NCBI taxonomy): domain Eukaryota; kingdom Metazoa; phylum Chordata; class Actinopteri; order Cypriniformes; family Acheilognathidae; genus Rhodeus; species Rhodeus uyekii. The sequence continues at coordinate 3,522,316 of JAWRVZ010000046.1, forward strand.
AATGTATTTTTTTCCTCAGGGTTTTCCTGGATTTCCATTTTTGTTTCAAACTCATTAAAGGAATAATTCTAATTGCGTCATCATTTACTCGCCCTCATTTCATTCCAAACCTGCATGATTTTTCCTTTCTTCTGAGGAACAGAAAAGGGGAATGTTTGAAAAATATCCTGTACAGTATAATGACGAACAGACGAACAAAATCTACTTCTGAAAGCATAGCGTTTCTACACTGAAACTATTTAAAATAATTTTCACTGCCAGTAAATTTCACAAATAAATGGCAAGCAACATTGAACTACACTTGAACAAAATACTGAAATAGGATTTTCTTGTAAAACTTTCCAATGATCTTTATTTACTTTTTATTTTTGTCATTTTGGAGAGTCAATTCAGTCAGGATTTTCTTCAGAAACGTTGTCATAAATGAGAGAATAAATGATGACGGTTGGTGTTTGACACCGTAATTAAAGCTCTAGAGTAACAGACTAGACGGGATGGGAATGCAAAGATTATAGTACTGGAATACCAATAATAACATATATTTTTTTAGCGTTTTTGTACAGAGACTTGTCAGAAAATGAGGAGGAGAGCAGATGATTTAGATGAAGCGGCAATGACTTTAAAGAGTTTCTGAGGTGATTTAGATGGAATAGAAGAGTGCAGATATTATTTTAAATTAGTGACACATCCTACACTTTTCCTGAAATTTTGTTTTACAAGTCCATTGTATGTCATTCAAGGTTTCTCACACGTCTTACATGTTCGGTTTACGTTCACTGATCAATGTTTATTTGTGAACAAAGACTAAATTCAATCTGTTCATAAAGCGATCGTGTCTCTTCAGAAGACATTTGAACTCATATGAATTAATTTTACGATCTCTTTATGAACTTATTGAAGCGTCACAGTGGTGGTTGCATAACTGTTAATGGAGGGACAGAAAGCTCACACAAAAAAAGGATGAAGTGTCATAATTATGAATTTTTCAGGGCAGGTTTAGCTTCAATAAAATCTGGATAAACTAGGCCGTTGTTTCACATAGCAACTCATATAGTGCATCAAACAATGATAAATCTGAAATGTTAAATTTAAAATATTACTAATTAACTTTTTACAAAGATACTGTAACCCAAATTAATGTTTTAATTTAACTGAAACCTGAAACAGATTAAAGTGTTAATCATCAGCACACTTAAACTTTAGCAATTAAATTAGAAATTTGATTAAATATGTATATATATATATAAAATACAATAATATATAATAATACTATATATATATATATATATATATATATACATATATATATAAAATTTCTAATTTAATTGCTAAAGTTTAAGAGTTTTTAGTTTTTTTGACAATATTTTTAATGATACATTCAATTGTTTTCTTGGCAGATTTATCACATTAAATATTTTAGATAACTGGTTAAGTAAAGATTTTATGAATTCGTAGTAGTGCAGTTATTTGGCAAAATACTATTATTTTTCTAGTTGGCGAATGAGTTTATGTCTACTGAATGATTTTCATAGTTAAATGTTCGATAAGACATAGGATATGATATTTAAAAGCATCAAAACAACATTTATTGTTTGAATTTCATTATGAAACTGACAGAATTAGAAAGCTGAGACTTTTGTATCACATCAAAAGTAATAAAGCACAAAGCTTATTTTGATTATGATAATGTTTAGAGAAGCTTTGATCACACGTGAACTGAAAACAGCATTGACAAAAAGATTTGTTCATCAAGACGAAGACAAAAACAAGAAAACAGCTAGCGTCCAGATAGCTGGCATCTTAACAACCATAAAATAGACACTGCCTTGTCAAAACAAGGCATCAATTTTTAAAACATTTTTATGCATTTATCAGACACTTTTATGCAAAGCGACTTGCGTTGCATTCAAGAAACACATTGATATTCTAATCCGTTCTTGCTTTCCCTGGGAATCGAACCCATGATCTTGACGTTGCAAGCGCCACTCTCTACGGTTTGAGCGACAGGAAAGCATCAGAGTTATTTCAGCTCTTCAAAACAGTTTTAATTTTTTTCAGTATATTACTAAATAACAAAAAGTCTGCGACTTAGGAGTAAACGGAGAGTCGAGCGAACTGACATAAAAAAAATTCAAGATCCAGTTGAATTATACAGCTGTTTACAATGCAGAAGTTCTGTTTCCATTTATTAATGTCATTTATGTGACAAATATCACGAGTAAAAATCAAGAGCATCTAAATATTTCAAGTCCTAACACTTGAAGCACCAACAATGTATACGTAAGAGCGGAGTGTGAGAGCTACAGGTCGCCAATGAATAATCTGTGCTCTCAAAGCTCTGGAGGGCTGACTGGTGTCAGTACACACACACACACACACACACACGCGCGCGCGCACTGCAGGTGCTACAGGCGTAACGCAGTGTGACTTTGTGAAAAGCCAGGATGTCTGTCTCTCTGAGTTATAACTATAGCTCTGTGTCCTCCTTCCCCCGAAGGGCATGAGAAGAGGGAGTGTGTTGAGATTGTGTTAACTGTGTGTGGTCGACCCCTGGAGAGAAGGTTTTTAAGAATCCTCTGAGGAACCACTGCAGACGCCAAAAGACAGGGATTGAGAAGAGTTGTAAAGGGAGCTGAACTCTCATAGCCATGAGACGCATTTGGGGTGATTTTTTTTTTCACCCCAAAATCCCAAAAACGATTTAGAAAATTCTTTTCTGCATAAAGAAAAGGAAGCCTATTCATGTCGAGAGTCCAAAAACAACTAGCGGATACGGAGACTGTCATGAGAGCTCGTCGGTTGTAAAAATTGAGCTTGCCCGGGCAACGTCAGAGGAGGAGCTGGCGAGCATGTTAAGGGGGCGTAGACCACCTTTATGATTGATGTACGCAGAAGCCGCAGTGCTGTCCGTATGGACCAGTATGTATTTGCATCACAGCTGCGTTTTAAAGCGGCCCAGCACAAGATGTTCTAATAGCACCCGGAAGCAATTGTGTCAATGCAGACATGGTCCCATCCAAATATCCAAGGGACGTTACTGAGGCTGCTTTATGTGGTTTTGGTGGAGACGGTCCTGCACTTGAGGGAGTTAAGGTAGTTCAGCGGCGTCCAGTTCAGCTCCATACCAAGAAAAGAGATCCTCTGCAAGGGAGAGAGTTGACCCATAGTCCCTCATGGGAACAAGGGCCGCCTCCATGATCTTCGGGACAGCCTGAAGGGGAGGACTTGGAGAGTACTGATGCTCCTGACTGCCCCTCGAACGCAAAGCACAGGAATGGTTTTGTCGAGGGAGAATCAAGACATGAAAGTATATGTCCTTCAGGTCAATCGCTGCAAACAAATCTCAGGCATGTATGCATTTGAAAAGACATTTCTACATCAACATTTTGAACGGGAGGTTGTGAAGGGCACAATTCAAATCTTGCAGGTCCAAGATTAGACTTTCCAGACCAAAGTCGAAAACTTTCTTCGGTACAATGAAGTAGGAGCTGAGGAACCGTGACTTCATATCGGCTGGAGGGACTGGGTCTATCGCATCCTTAGAGGATGGCGATCTCTGCCCATAGAGACCTGGCCAAATTTTTCCATCATGGCTTCATCACTCTGTCTCCTCTCCACCAATAAGCTGGTGTGTGGTGAGCGTTCTGGCGCAATATGGCTGCCGTCGCATCATCCAGATGGATGCTGCACCCAAGTGGCGGTTGAGGAGATTCCCCCGTCCATGTAAGCGCTTTGAGTGTCTAATAAAGCGCTATATAAATGTAATGAATTACAGTGGAGTTCACTTATCTTGAGTCACGGTTAACTCGCCAATACTATTATGTGGATGTTTTTGAAGTGGAACCGCCAAACTCCCTATTTGTCTTATTATTTTCTTGTGGGTTATGTCGATTCTGTTATGTTGCCGAAAACTATAATCTATTATAGTTTGCGTTGCACGTGGATCGCGGTCCGCTCACGGTTCACTCCCTGTCGTTGATCTCGTCTGAGGGAAAACACGCTGGAGCATCCCGCACGTTTTTTATGTTTTTGTAAGCAATCTTTGTGTTTGCATTGTTGGAGAATATAATTAAAGGTTTGTATCAAGAATCAAAGGTGTTTTTTTATTGTGGTGGTTTTACATATGCCTTTTGTTGTTAGCAAACATATACACAGTAGGCCTACAGCGTGGGTACAGATGAATGCCGAACGCTTCATCAAACAAATCGCGGCAACACTGTTGTGTAAAAACACACCAAAAACTCAAGCATGTACATTCTCATTTAATAACTCACATCATGTACATCAATACATGTTCATTTTTGGAATTTTTTTTTCATTTTCGGTTGTTGTCTCTGGCGCTCTGAGAGCTCTCAGCTGGCTTCGCTTGTATTGTCACTCTGACAGCTGGCGCTGATAGGCTGTCTGACCTGTCAATCATGCAAGAAGACGTGATTGGCTGTGCTGCCATGAGGGCGGGCTCTTCTCATCTCATCCGATGATCAACACAACACGCTTCTTAAAGAGACGTGCTGCTAAACAGCGCAGCGGGAGAGACTGCTTTTTTCTTTTTCTTCTGATTCTGACTTGTGTTTGTTTTTTTATTGTGTGAATTTTGCGCACAACCACTGTGTACCGAGCCTGAACAGTTATGATAATTGATGTCATGCGAGCAACATTTGAAATTCGAAATGTGATCTTACACAAAAAAGTTCATCAATCTATGGGTGCGGGTTATGCCAACGATTTTTTACACAAAACCCAAAACCCGCGGGCTATATGAATGTGCGGATTATCTGCGTCTGCGGGTTATATGTGGGAAAATATATGTAATATGGGTTATCTCGCTAAACGGTTATCTCAATGCTTTTTTGCAACCCCCGAGGCCGTCGACATAACCAAACTCCATTGTATATAACTAAAGCTGAAATAAAAATGATTAAAAGCTGTTTAAAAAGTGTTTTTTTATATAATAAAAAAAGACAACAACAAAGTTACTAAAACCTTAACTAAAATTAAAATATAAGTGGAAAATATAAAATTCAAAGAAATTCAAAGTATAAATAAAAGTGATGCTGAAGTCCTTGGACTGTTTTTTTTACTCTCAGCGAATCACTGGACTAAACCACTTAATATCTGACAACTTCAGAGAGATTGTAGCATATTTAAATCAGTGATAATTCTTCCTCACGTCTTCAAAGGTGCTTCAAAGAAGAAAAGAGGTGAGGAAGTAGGAGAGAGGTGTCAGTGCAGACGGAGTGATTTATGCTCCCACATACACGGCTGATTTGATAATCAGTGTATTCTCCCTCCGCTGCCTCCAAACTCACCGTCAGCATTTTTCTCCAATCTTTCCCTCATCCTCCCCGTTTCTTTTTTTAATGCAGTTATTTTCCTGAGGAGAACTCCTTCAATCTTTAAACGAACAAACAAAGTAAAACAAACAAATGAGCTTGGAGTCTCACGTCTCTCGTTTTCCATCTCCATGTCTCTTTATGCCTCCTTCTCTTTAGCAATCCCCATATTTACTGTTTATTTCTCAAGAGAACCACTTAAGGAGCGAGTGAGAGACGGAGAGAGAGAGAGGGAGGAGGAAGGTGTGAGGATGTCCTTGGAAAGAGTCTGTTTTCACAGATGCTAAAACATTAGCATACTCTAAGCTTTCATACTCTTCAGCGGCATATTTCTAAATTGCTGCACTATAAAGAGTATTACTATAAACACGCAGTTACAATATGACAGGTTGTGCAAAGTAAGAGTAATTGAAAAGAAATAGAAAAATATTGCCATGTTCTGTTCATAAAGTGAATTTCAATTGTCGTAACAACATCACACAGGAAGTTGAATTGTAGTTTGAATTGTAAATCCATCCATCCTCTGAAGTAGTAGTGCAGTACACACACACACACACACCTCTCTCTTTTACACTAGAGTGAAATTATAGTGTTAAATAGGAAGCAAGCAGAAAGAAGATGATAAAGAGAAAATGAGTGTTAGATGTAGGTATAGAAAATGTAATAATTAGGTCTCCCCCTCTGACTTTAATGCCTGTTTTTAAGCTGTTATATAAAAGTGTGTTTTCTTAAATGTATGCATGAGTTATTTTTAATACAGTGACTGGGAAAGAGAAATAGTGGGGAAGAGTCCAGAATGTAATAATATTTTATTGCTTTGTGTATGAAAAAAAAAAACAGTAAACAGTGCTATTGAATCATGCTAAGATCTTTATCAGCCCTGGAGAATCAAACCCTCTTTCTTTGTATCCATCCATCCATTCACCCATCTATCTATCCATCTATGTATCTATCCGTTCCTCCATCTATCTATCCATCTATCTATGTACCGTATCTATCCATTTAAGTATCCATCCATCCATTTATGTATGCATCCATCCAACCATCTATGTATCTATCCATCCATCCATCCACCCATATATCCATGCATCCATCTATGTATCCATCCATCCATCCATCTATGCACCCATCCATCCATCCACCCATCTATGTATCTATCCATCCATCCATCCATCTATGCATCCATCCATCCACCCACCCATCTATGCATCCATCCATCCACCCATCTATCCATGCATCCATCTATGCACCCATCCATCCATCCACCCATCTATGTATCTATCTATCTATCCATCCATCCATCCATCCATCCACCCATCTATCCATCCATCCATGTATCCATCCATCCATCTATGCACCCATCCATCCATCCACCCATCTATGTATCTATCCATCCATCCATCCACCCATCTATCCATGCATCCATCCATCCATCCACCCATCTATCCATGCATCCATCCATCCATCCATCCATCTATGCATCCATCCACCCATCTATGCATCCATCTATGCATCCATCCATCCACCCATCTATGCATCCATCCATCCATGTATCCATCCATCCATCCACCCATCTATGTATCTATCCATCCATCCATCTATCCATCCATCCATCCATCCATCCATGTATCCATCCATCCAACCATCCATCTATCCATCCATCTATCCACCCTTCTATCTATGCATCCATCCATTCACCCATCTATCTATGGATCTATCCATCCATCCAACCATCCATCTATCCACCCTTCTATCCATCCACCCATCTATGTATCTATCCATCCATCCACCCATCCATCTATGTATCCATCCATCCATCCATCCATCCATCCATCTATGCATCCATCCATCCATCCATGTATCCATCCATCCATCCATCCACCCATCTATGTATCTATCCATCCATCCATCTATGTATCCATCCATCCATCCATCTATGCATCCATCCATCCATCCATCCATCCATGTATCCATCCATCTATCCATCCATCTATCCACCCTTCTATCTATGCATCCATCCATTCACCCATCTATCTATGGATCTATCCATCCATCCATACATACACCCATCTATCCATCCATCTATGTATCCATCCATCCAACCATCCATCTATCCATCCATCCATCCACCCTTCTATCCATCCACCCATCTATGTATCTATCCATCCATCCACCCATATATCTATGTATCCATCCATCCACCCATATATCTATGTATCCATCCATCTATGTATCCATCCATCCATATACAGCAGCATCAAAGTATCTTCTGCTCTCTAGAGCAGAGAAAGCAAAAGTTGACAACAACGTTTAGAAGTTGTATGAATGGCTTTTAAAGTGCTTTATTGAATGGAAAACACAAAACACGCTTTCCTTGTATGGAAAATAGAAGATCAGACATTCTATCCAAAATATCCATCTGTTATTCATGGAAGAAAATAAATAATTTAATGAGAGTGAGCAGATAATCAAATTTGTGTCAACTGTGATCAAAAGCAGTACTCAATACATTCATAAAAATCCAAAAGGAGGATTTCATAACAGTTCCACTTTTGGTTCCGCAAAGAGCTTTTCAGTGAACAGTGTGAAGATCATTTTATTCATCTAAAGAACCTTTTTCCACTATAAAGAACATTCGGAGTGATGAGAGATTTCATGCAACCAATAAAGAGCCTTTATTTTTAAGAATGTAAACTTCGGTCTGATCCTGCGTCTCCTGCTGCATTTCTCCCTTCACCTCCCTGCTTCCCTCTCTCAGTCATTGCGTGTTGAAGATGCTTTGAGGAGACATTCTGCGTGTGTGTGTGTGTGTACAAGGCCGTGTTTTCTCTGTTTGTAATCTATTTTCCCCTACACGCACTTAAAAACCTAGTTTCTGCGCTGAATTCCTAGCTCGCATCTCTGGCGTACACAAACACACACAGACACATTTTTTGTGTTTTTTTTTGCTGCAGTCTATGTAAATTATTCACTTTCTGCTGTGCAGTGAGACGCCCCACAGAAACCACACACTGCGACATACAGAACACATGCAGAAATACCACATACTATAGTATTCACAAAAACACACAAATCCCCACTGCAGCCAATACATCATTAATAGTTACAAGTAAAAGATAACAAAAGATGGACGCTTTTAACTTTTAACACACACACACACACACACACACACACACACACACACACACACACAGTTGAAGGTCATCTCTAAAAGCTGTCTGAACTCCTTTGGGGTCCGAGTATGCCCAGCGACCCTGTGACCTTAATGCTTTTACCGTACGGCATTATGAGTAATGACTGGGTCTTAGGTGCGGGTTGGTTTACAGTGAGTCTCACACACACACACACACACACACACACACACACACACACGTCAAGGGGAAACTACCTAGAAACGCGTCTGCTAAGCTACTCATTTGTAGTCATAGTTAGCTAGCCATAAATAAAAAGCAAACTTCAAAAAAGTAACTAATTAAATCAGAATGAAATGCTGTTTATAGCCCAGTTTCATTTCAAATATGATAAAACTAAATATTTTGATAATACAATTTGAGTGAGGCAAGATTTTCGGGTGGTGAAAGTGATTTGAGAGGGGGAAATATTAAGGATTGGTTCTGTGACATGGGAAAATGAAGAAAATATGAATGACAAAGCAAATTATTACATTTTACTGCAAGATTAAATAAATATTTTTTCTCATAATGAAACCAGAAATTTGATCTTGATTTCATAAAATGTCTGAAATAATATGTACACTAATGATCAAAAGTTTGGGTTTAGTCATTTTTGTTTTGAAAAATTAATATCTTTATACAGTAATGACTTATTAAATTGATCAAAAGTGACAGTAAAGACAATACTAATGTTACAAAACAATTCTATTGCAAACAAACTCTGTTCTATTGAACTTTATATTCACACTGAAAATAATCATACATTTTTTTTGAGCATGAAATCATCATATCAGAATGATTTGTGAAGATCATGTGACACTGAAGACTGGGGTAATGATGCTGAAAATACAGGGATAAGTTACATTTTTACAAAATATTCACATAGAAAATATTTCACAATTACTATTTTAACTGTATTTTGTATCAAATAAATGTAGGCAGGTTGGGTAAACATAAGAAACACATATACATATACATATACATATACATATACATATATATATATATATATGCTTTTGAAAGAAGTTTCTTAAATATATAGAGACTTTTTCACCCCAAAAATCAAATAAAAAATGAAAGTGTTTTCACCCCAATAAAATGGTTTTACAGTAGTTTTTACAGTATATTTTTCTGTAGTGTGTCAGTATGAAATCTCAGTTTACATTTCCAATTATTAATTTTGCCTAATAATTAATTGTAATAATCAGTGAGATCTTTGTTTGCACGAGAGTCTGACAGCTGCTGGTGCTTCACAGAGAGATCTGATCTCACCATCATCCAGTCCGTGTGTGATCACATGAAGAAACAGAAAAAATATAGACTAAATCCAGAAGAAACGTCTGCAAGACATCTTAAGAAACCTTCTTGCAAAGCTACAGGACTGTGAAAAGTTTTAGGCACTTGTGTAAAAATGCTGTAAAGTGAGGATGCTTTCAAAAATAATGTCATAAATAGATTTGACTGATGCAACACCAAGGTCATGGGTTCGATTCCCAGGGAAAGCAAGAACTGATGTGTTTCTTGAATGCAATGCAAGTCTCTTTGGATAAAAGCATCTGATAAATGCATGAATGTAAATGTAAAATGGTGTGAGCCTATGAACCAGCTTTCATTCAGGTTCACATGCACACAGTTTTTCAGGAAGCTTTTCCGGTTGGTTTCTTAAAGTGTCTTGAAGAAGTTGCTGCAGTTCCTCTGGATTTAGTCCGTCTCTGTATTTTCATTTTTTTCCCCATGTAATCCCAGATGGGCTCGATGATGTTGAGATCAGATCTCCGTGTGGAGCACCGGCTGTTCTCAGACTCCTTTTGCATACAAAAATCACACTGGATTATTACAAGTAATGGCAAAATGAATGTTTTGAAATGTAAACTGATAAATCTTACTGACACTACAGCAATATCTATAAATAACTGGCTTAAAACCTTTGTATTGGAGTGAAAATATGAACTTTTGCACTGTATAAATGTATGAGGAGCTTTAATTTATATCACAATTACAGAGCAGAATTTTGTTAGTTTCGAAGAAGCATGTTGTGTAATACACTATTTGAACGCTTGCTACACATGCTCAATTTTGTGCATTGTTGCTTTCTGATAATAAATAACAATAAAAGCACTTGCATAAACTATTTTAAATTCAGTTCAACTACTTTTTTGACAACTGGAGCAAAAATTCCAGTCAGCATGTTCATTGTAGTTACGGGATTGATAACATAGGAAACTATCGCACCCCTTTAGTGCGGAGATGTGTTACAGCCACACTAACGCACTGAATACACACTACTGAAACAACGAGTTAAGTTAGTAACCGTGTGTAACTATGTGGAATGTGTGGATAGACAGATGGAAATACGGGAATGAGTGTGGCTGAAGGAGGAGAGGACCGAGCCAGAGTTTGAATGAGTGGGAGTTGGAAGGAATCGCGCAGGGAATACCACTCTCACTGAAGCGTGACTGAAGAGCAAAGCAGACAGACCGACTGAGAGAGAGAGAGAGAGAGAGAGAGTCAGTGCTAGAATGCAGTATTGATTTGTGCAGAATGAAACTAAAAGTAATGATTAAATCAAAACAGTGTGGTTATGATGGACTGATGTTTTAGTCTGTTATTGAAACTAGTGTTACTGTAATTTCAAATTTGAATTAAACACATAGTTATTGAAATAATTCTGCAAAATAAAATGCAAATATAAGACGAAATGCATATAAAGTACTAAGCACTAAAATAGAACTGAATGAAATATGGAAGGCACAGAAGAGCTGTACATCATGAAATAAAGCTAATTATAATTGCAATAAACTGTGAACACCCTTGAACTCAAACCCTACCTCTAACAGTGAACTGGAAGAACATTGAGATGATTTATGGATCACAAACGGGTCCATTGAATCTAACAGAAACTTACAAAAGCTTTTTATAAAGCTAATAGTGTGCAATGCAATAATCACATAACAAACATTTGTTTTCCTGTCAGAACAGAAGACAAGAATAGGGTCAGTTTACTTCATTAGATTTCACCAACTGCTCTTTATACACCTTCATCTCTTTCTGCTCCGGAGAGTCTCAGAGGGAGTGAATCGCTCGTAATAAACCGCAGGAAATGTGTGTGAGTGAGAAACCGAGAGATCTGGTGCTGCTCTATAGTCTAATGAACAGAAGAAGAAGAAGAAAAAGGAGAGACAGAAGCCAGACAGAGAAAATCAGAGAATGAAAGAGTTCCTGGCTTCTGCTGAGTCTCAGAGCGGATTCATATTTGTTTTGTTTGTTTGATTTGCTCATCGTAAAACCGCTCACATAATCCATAACTCACAGAGAAAGACAGTCAGAGTTCCTGTAAAAATTCTGATTCCAATTAGATTCAAAGATATCATAGTATGACCAATCAAATCTAAAGAGAACTTTTCAATCTCTAGTTGTTACCTAAAAATATAAAGAAATTTTTTTATCATCTCATTATTAACTCAAACATCCTATATGTTTTTTTTTAAGAATAAAGTGAACCCAAGAACCTTTATTTTTATAATTGCAACCCATTTTTTCAAAATATTACATTTGGAAACTTGGATACAAGATGAGAGTCGTACCTGAATGCAGTCGATTGAAACCTTTTCCCGAGAATCAGGCCATAATTATTTAACAGGGTTCGCATGGTCATGGAAAACGTGGAGATGACAGGGAATTTTAATATTGTGATTTGCAGACCTGAAAAAATCATAGGAAATAATAAAATATTCAAAAGGCATGGGAATTTCTGTAGTGAATTTACATTTTTCTAGCTACACCACTCTGCTATAAAATATTCAGTCAGCTAGAAATTGCTCTTTCTGAGTGCAATGTTTAAAAAAAAATATTAGGTAACCATATTAGACAAAAAACTTGTAAAGAAATAGAATTACAAAAGAGAGGGAATTTGAGCAGGATGTGGAGAATGAAGGTGAAGAATCTCAATAGAAATACAAATATTTTTACTTACTGATAGTGAAGTACCCATTAAATTAAATGACTGCATTATCTAGTGGCTGCAGTTACCCTTAGTCCTGTTTGTCGTTTCATCTGTGCACTTATTGTGAGGTCAATGTTACACTTCCTGTCGGTGAGGTCTATTGTCACTTCCTGTGTGTCGTGTCATGTGTGCTTTCACTTCCAGGTCCCTTCTGTGTTTCCTCTTGTGTCCTTCCTGCACCTGTATTGTCATCACTTTCATTCGTTAGTCTTCCCAGGTGTTCGTCATTCCCTTGCATATTTAACCCTCTCGTGTTTCCCTTGTCTTTGTCGTTTGTTGATGTCCTGTTTGTTAGTGTGTGGATGCAGGTCCTCCAAGTTCTTAGTTTTCAGTTTCCCAGGAAGGTTTTGCACATGTGTGCTGGTTTTGTTTTGCTATTTAAAGGGTTTTGTTTTTCGTTTTATGAATAAAGTGAGTTTAAGTTGGAACCTGCTTTTCCTTGTCGTGTTCTCCGCATCGCACACTTTCCAGTCCTGTAACATCTTTTTTTTCTTTTTTTTAACAGTATCGAACTTTTAGACAAAAAAACAAAACAAACATTGCATATGCGTTCATACGTCAAGGCTTTTATGGATCATATATTCTCATATAGATATATGGATCATATAGATATAGTGAAAACATGGAGCTTGTATTCAAGAAAGAAACGTTTCAATTTATTTCAGAGGCCCAAACCAAGCAAAAAATAAAATAAAAAATTGGTGCGGATGTTGATATTTATATGGACAAAACGAAAGATGAAACTCTTGTAACGTAAACCAGTGTGATCTTTATAACAGTATAACGTACTAGTTACATAAAATCCATATAAATATCAGTCGTCAATCTATATCAGCCAATAATGTCTTAGTAAGATGATCTTTAAATGCTTAGTTTTATGAAAAAACAGTGCAATTTAATAGAGAAATGATTGAGAGCCTTATGATCATATTTGATGCTCACATTTGAACATGATTTTACTTTATAAAAATCTATAAAGATTTCACAGGGGGGGAAAAGACACATGTGAACCATGACTTAGATTTAGACTAAAAGGGCTAGACTAAATGTATATCAATCATACATTGACATTTATATTTCTGAAGTTATCAGATGCTTTTATCCAAAGTGACTTGCATAGCATTCAAGAAACACATTGACATTCTAATCAGTTCTTGCTTTCCCTGGGAATCAAACCCATGACTTTGGGGTTGCAAGCGCCATGCTCTCCTGTTTGAGACACAGGAAAGCTCAACAGAGATGCAGTAGACTGTGTGCAACCACTTTTTTTTAAAAGCCTTAGCAATTTGTGTATCAAGTATGATACAGCAGGCTTTATAGTGTTAAAGTGCACTGGTGTGTTTTGCATTCTGAGCTGATATTAACAAAATCTGAGAGTGTGAGCGCAGCATTTGTATGCGTATGTGAGAGGTGAGGGGCAACAGATGGTGAGAGTAATTCTGCTGTCCCAGCTGCTCGCAGGACACTACAAAAGTATCCTTAATCCAGCCGGATCCCTGCCTCACAGAAGGGACAACCGCACATTAGACCCACACGCACCACACAAAACTGCCGCAAAACCCAGCGAGAAATATTCAGTCTCCTAGTTATTGCAGAATGACTTTCTACACAGTTAAAGAGATCATTACATGATTACTCATCAGCTCTTGACTTAATGAATAATGTACATTATATTTGATAATGGTACCTTCGATTTTGAAGCCCAAAAAAACAAACAAAAGTGCATTCATCGATCATAAAAGTAATGCACACGGCTCCAGGTGGTTAATAAAGGCCTTCTCAAGCAAAGCCATGAGCTTTTATCAGAAAACTATCCATATTTATGGCTTCATAAACCATAATCACTGGCTTCCGGAGTTCTGGCAGAAGAGCGACCTCTGACCCAATGCATTGATGAACGCGGAAGCGCAGAGGTTTAAACGCATGCTTTACTAAACAACCAGAGAATAAAAAGTGCTTCGTAAAGCTTTTAAAAGGCTCAAATGTATGGCATTAGACTGTAAAACCCTTTTTGGCTAAACCCTAATTGGAGCTTTTATTTGTTAAAGTGCACATTGACGCACATGGAAAGGTCTGATGAATCAAGCAACACGTCACACTACTGACCGCCAGACCACTTCAGTACACACTAAACCGCATCTTGGAGGAGCAATGGTGTCAGAGAACGAGGTTAAAGATGGAGGGAAGGGAAGGAGAAAGAGGGGGAGAAATGTTCACAGGCAGTGGAAAAGAAAAAGCGAGAAAAAAAGTGCGAGAGAGATAGATGAGGGTTGGCTCAAGGTACAGGATGATGTTGTGAATATTTGATGCTGATGGATCCATGTTCACTCCAGCGGAACAAACTGGATTGAAGCTCGACAGTAACACACACACACACACACACACACATGCACATGCAGTGATGCTCAGGTGGAAAAGTCTCATTTAGGATCAGGGCCATTTGGTCTTACACAAACGCTCATTTCTGCTTTACTGGGCCCAGTTTACAGCGGCGCACCTGTGTTCATTGCTCTTGATGCATTTCCACCTGCCAACTCACACCTGTAATTCATATCTCTGAAAGCGCTCGGCCCCGCTTGAGTTCAACTCATAAAAAAGCTTTGAAATGGCCTTCATACCGTATTCATGCATTTCTTAATGACTTTGGCACATTAAAAACCCCAATGTTAAAACGGTCTCAAATGCTTCTGTCTAGCCTTTTTCTTTAGCTATTCAATACTTCAGATGCAAATTTACATGCACACTTATATAGAAATTCACATTTATGATTCAAATTCAAAATTGAGAATTCACATTAATCAGCGTCATTAGTTGTTCAAATATTGTTTTAGTTCATTAAGTTAAATAAAGTTAAATAAAATAAAATAAAAGTTAAAAATTAAGTTAAATAAATTTAAATGAGTACATTAAAGTAGAAGTTTAAGAACTAAAATTACTAAATTTGAAATAAAAATAAAGCTACATAATTTCAAATCAAAATTCAAAATAATTTAATAAAAATATACAAAATAATTGAATAATTTACATTAACCAGCTTCATTAGTTGTTAAAATATTGTTTTAGTTCATCAAGTTAAATAAAGTTAAATCAAAATAAAATTAAGTTATAATTAATTATTGTTTTAGTTCATTAAGTTAAATCAAAATAGAATTAAGTTAAATACATTTAAATGAGTACATTTAAGTAGAAGTTTAAGAACTAAAATGACTAAATTTGTAATAAAAATAAAGCTACATAATTTCAATTGCTCATAACAAAATGACTAAACCTTGAACTGAACCATGATAAAAGAAAATCTAAAAATAAAAGCTAATTCTAAATGTTTAATACTATAATGGTTTAGGACATAAAAACTAAAACAGTACTGACATTCATGTTCAAATTCATTAACATTAAAATTTAAATTCACATTCAAACGCACATCAAATCATTAGCTAAAACAATGGGATTTGAAAAGCAGGAAGAAATGTCAAATAATGTTTCTTCATCTTTGTGTTCAGGTGTAAGTGTAATCTCCACGCGTCTCTGTGTGTGTATGTGGACGGCAACTTACAGTGCCAATGTGAACACAACACGACTGGACAGGACTGTCAGCGCTGCAAAAAAGGATTCAAAGCCAAGAACTGGAAATCAGGATCGTATTTACCAACACCTAACGGATCCCCCAACACATGTGAGTAAAAACACACACTGCCAAATGCAACACATACAGGGGTTGGACAATGAAACCGAAGTATCTGGTTGTAAAGATTAATAATTTCCCCGTAATGTCACTCTGTCGCGGCTGCAAGCAGCAGCAGAGCTGAAGCTTTGGTGGAGAGTAGGCGTGTGTCGCAAACCCCTCCTCCCCCCTGTCATCAACCGTCGCAAACCCCTCCTCCCCCCCGGTCAACAATTGCAAATCGCGCTCACTTCTCAGGTAGTGCCTTTAGGGTGCCATGGAGGGGTGCGGTGTCTAAATTGCAAAATCTAGCTACTGGGGTGCCTCAGGGCTCAGTGCTTGGACCACTTATATTTATATTTATGCACTTGACAGTCGCTTTTATCCAAAGCGACTTGCATTGCATTCAAGAAACACATTGACATTCTAATCAGTTCTTGCTTTCCCTGGGAATCGAACCCATGACCTAGGTCAGGGGTCTGCAACCTGCGGCTCCAGAGCCGCATGCGGCTCTTTCATCCCTGTGCAGAGGTTCCATTAGCTTTGAAAAATATATATATATTTTTTTCAATGGTATACCTCTTAAATTTCAAGATCGAAGTAATCTTGTTTCATAATTTAAATATGTAAAGAAATTAAATATTTTGATTTTTTTTCCATTGTCACAAACAGCAATGAAATGTCATTAGTTTTATTTTTGTAGTTCTGTAATTTCATAAATGCTACACACTTGAGTTATTTTATGTATTGCAAACTGGATATAAACCTTTAAATGTTATTTTAACTTTAGGGATCACATAGGTTTTGTGGCTCCCATTAATTTTATTCGGTAGTAAAGAGGCCAAAATGGCTCTTTTGATTTTGAAGGTTGCAGACCCCTGACCTAGGTGTTGCAAGCGCCACTCTCTACTGTTTGAGCTACAGGAAAGCAGATATGTATTATACGTTTTCTTGTTCAACTGTTTACTTTCACTTAAGATATTTTGATATTTTTGTGTGCATTTGTCCGTTCAAGTACAGTAAAATATGTGGAAGAGAACTCTATTCAGTATGAGAAGAGGTTCGCTTTGGATGTGTGTTCAGCACAGAAAACAGCGCATGGGTCGTCTCGCACTTGAATGGTTTAAAATAAGTCATTAAAATGTACACAAATGCACACAATGGAATCAAAAACTAAGTATCTGAGTCTAGAATTGGAATCGATTTTCGATTGCCAACCCTACTACACAATGTTTGAACCACTGGGTGCACATGGTCCTCCAGAATGGTTGGGTAGTCCTTGGCAGTGATGCCCGTCAAGCACAGTAGGGAATGCCATGAAATTGCAGCCCAACCACCACTGATCCACCCGTGCTACACACCGGGCAGCAACAGTCTGGGTGTTAAACCTCTTTGGATCTTCTCCACACTGTAACGCCCACAGATGTGTGGACTCATTAGAGAACAATACGTTTCACATTGTCCACACCCCAAGTTTTGCACCATTGGCACCAATAAAACCATCATTTGGCATTGGCACAAGTAACAAAAAGTTTGGCTATAGTGGATTATGTGGAGCTCCCGATGAACAGGAGTCGAGGTACGAATTTAAAAGGATAGTAAAGTTTTGTCTCCCTCCAGACTTGCTCTCCTGATCACAGATGAGCCACTGAAACTCTGAACTCTGATATGTCTCCCATTATGTTGTGTGGATTACAATACTTTATGCACAGCTGTGCTATTGCTCTACAAATTCAACCTCACTCTGCTCTCACCGATCAGTGAAATCAATGCTGATTGGCCAACAGCCACACTTATACATATAGGCCTGAAACCTCCAACACTATTTTAGCCAGTGTTTCAGATTAATTGTCCAACCCGTGTAGATTCCACAACGACAAACTGACAATTAAAGACACACCAATAATTATAGGTATGTGTTCCTAGTTAAGTTGGCTTGAGAAAGCCAACTTACTGATCTACTGTTCAAACGTATTATTATTCTGTTCCAAATTTCAGACGGTATCTCCTCCTAGGACCTAAAATCACTAAACTTGACTCAGACTTCAGGCCTGTTCTGACTCGAGTTGCTATATCTTTTCAGACTGATCCGACTGATGGTTTTCCAAAAAACTGAATAATAAAATCATAAAATTTCGATAGACTTCCATTCAAGGCGTGAACACTTTAGTCATATCGACTCTAATGGAGAATTTAAGCTTCATCACATTATGTATCTATTACTGACAAAGTCTAGCAACTAATCTAGGACATGCTAGCAGACTTGCTAATTCAAGCTAAATCATGCTAGCGACATGTTAGTTAATGTTAAACTATGTTAGCAAACTTGTTAATTCAAGCTAAATCTTGCTACCGATATGGTAAGTCATGTTAAATCTTGCTAGTAGCAATCTAATTCATACTAAATCTTGCTAGTGACATGCTAATTCATGTTAAATATTGCTAACGACATGCTAATTCACACTAAATCTTGCTAGCGACATACTAATTCACACTAAATCTTGTTAGCTATGTGCTAATTCATGTTAAATCTGGCCAACGACATGCTAATTCACATTAAATCTTGCTAGCAACATGTTAGTTAATGCTAAACTATGTTAGCAAACTTGTTAATTCAAGCTAAATCTTATTACCGACATGGTAAGTCATGTTAAATCTTGCTAGCGACGTGCTAATTCACACTAAATATTTTAAAATGTTTAAACTTTCAAAACTTTTACAACTAATTTAAACTTTCAGGCTAGGCTTTCTCAAGCAAACTTCAAAGTTTGTTTACAAACTTTACCCATCTAATTGCTAGTTGCTGTTGTAAATGCAATATTTTTGCTAAATCAATTGCATCAAGTGTGCGAATATCAGTTCCTCACAATAATCCAATTTAAAGAAGATTCATTCTTTTTTTCCAACTATAAAGGGGAATTAATTATCTCCAAAATCATACAGGTCTTGCATTTCGAAGCCCGTCATACTGAAATGTCCTCATTATTTTCTGGGTTCACAATTCCTCGACCAGATTTCCTCTGAGCTTCAGAGATCTTTACACTCCGACACACACAGAGAAACCAGACGGACGGTTATCCACCAGCCTGGATCCGATTTATCCCTGAAAATGTGGACAAAATGATCAGGAGGGACTGAATTGAGGGATAAACCAAAAGCAAGACAAAGAAAATAATTCAGATGAGGATAGAACGAGAAAAAGAGATAAAACGAAAATGAACGCGAATTTCATTTTTCCTCCCTCCTGTACAGTATCCAAAGGGAGATCCTTTGGAACATAAAATCCCTCCATTTTACCAGCAGCACTCATGATAAAATAATAATCTAGGGCATCTCTCTCACTCACACACACACACACACACACACACACACACACACACACGAACTCAGCAGACTGCAGATCTCAACTCACTTCACTTACACACCCAAGCGCTGCAGAGCCTTTTAGACTTCACAGACCTGTCAGCTCACAGTAAGATCAAGACTGCTGGTGTGGCGGCCCAATTCCCAGAGAACAGAGAAGAGAAGAGCGCAGACGCACACCGCCATACTGTCTTCCCAGCCTACAAAATGTTCCGAAACACACTCCACGAGAAACACACACGCACAGGTTCCTCTGTGGAGAAAGCATCCCAAATCTGCACTAATCACTGTCTGAACAGGAAACACTTGCTCTGTTCCAGACAGCATTTACAGCAGCAAGAAAGGACAGAATACCTAAATGCATTGCAGTGTATTGATTTTTTTTAACTTTAATATATGCATATATTTATTTAATATATGCTTATTAAAGTCAACATGAAATCATAACTGGCTACTTTTATTTTTCATGGAATGCTTGCAGTGTTTATTATAAATAACTATTTCTTATCCATGTTGCATTTGGCCCAATTTGTTTTGCCACAAAAAGGACAGAATACCTGAATGCATTTCAACAAGCATAGTAGAAAACTAATCTGATTAAAATTGCTGTTTGATTATTGTTATAACTTATTTAATAGTTGCATGTATTTATTTAATTTACTATTTAAATTCACATACAAATTTAAAGAAAAATCACATTCAAATTCATAACTAGCATTCTTGTTCTTAATTTAAACTAATCATGATTTCTAAATAAATATATAATTGTTCATCATTTTCCATGTTAGTTGGCAATGCATTAGCTGATGCTAACAGATTAACTTTTAAAAATAAATGAGTAAATCTTATGGGGAAAATTGTTTTGGTGTACAAGAATTTTGAGTTACGAGCTCTTGAACGAATTAAACTCGTAAACCGAGCTATTTCTGTACATGAAAGCTGAAAGTGATTTCAATTATATCATTCCTCTGGCTGTTATCGTTACAGATGTGGAGTGGCTATACAATTATGTATAGAATGATTTTTAGAACGATATCTTTATCGTTATAGTTATCATCCTTTGTTACGAATGGGCCTTAATAGACTAAGCTTGGATGATGTTTCATTTCAGTTCGGATGCTGTCTTACAAGGCAGCTGTCAATCAAATCAACTCCATATGTTTTAGAACAAAGCTACTGACACACACTTTCTCTCTCTCTCTCTTTTTCAGGTTCTCAGGCGCTGGCTGGCTCTTCTTCTGGTTCCAGTAAGTGCAGAACCCTCAAGAAACGAGAGGATGGGTCTTTCATCCTCTCTCTCTCTCTCTCTCTCTATCTCTCTGATATGTCAGTCATCCCTCACGCTCTC
The DNA here is from genome assembly GCA_037043235.1 of Rhodeus uyekii. Taxonomy (NCBI): domain Eukaryota; kingdom Metazoa; phylum Chordata; class Actinopteri; order Cypriniformes; family Acheilognathidae; genus Rhodeus; species Rhodeus uyekii. Next base: position 3,543,197 of record JAWRVZ010000046.1, read on the forward strand.
TTTCTTCATTGTCTCTGTGCTCCATCCCTCGTTATGTCTTCTTCATTTTTCATGGGCCGCCCATCCCGTGGCTTTCATCATCGCGAAACCACCAAATCTAGCTGCAATTCAGCCTAACATCAGAGAACAGGAGACAGATAGATGAAGGGAGATTCAGAGGAAGGAACATAGAGATGCAGGAAAGATGACGTGATTCCTTGAGGGTTCAAACAGAATAAGAAAAATTAGAGATGTACTCTGGGGACACGCCTACGTCGTCACATGCACTACACACACACACACACACACACACACACACAATTACAGAATCTCAGCCAACATCTAAGAAGGGATTTCCCAGAAAACAACAGTACAGCTGGTGGTTTGCTCTCAGATACACCGGTGCAGAAATTCACCATGGTAACCATAGTTCCCCCAATCACCATAGTTACTGGAGTTATTGTTATAATAAAACTGTGGTACGTTGATGTTGTTGCAGTTCAATAAGACTATTTAATAACTGTCAATTAACACTCTAGAAAATACTGGTTTCACTACTAGTTTCAACCGATTGGTTTAAATGAAGTTTAATTATGACTTATAATTAATAAGCAACTTATAATTAAATTTTATAATTAAATTAAGTTTAATTAAGACCCAAACATGGGTTGAAACTACCCAGCGATTTTTTTTGAGTGAAAATAAAAGGTTAAACTGAAATAAAAATGTAATGAAATATTAGAAGAAAAGCGTTTGTTCGTTTAGTTCGTTTCGAAGGGAATAAACGTAAAAAGCGATGCGAAAAAAAATGCGAGCTAAATGAACGTTTAAGCTAATAAAAATTACAGAAGCACATAATTACTTAAAAAAAATATTGATTACAAACTAAAATCAGAACAAAAGCTGAAAATATGTTTTAAAATCAAAATATTACTATAAAAGTGTATAAATAATAATAAAAACAAAAGGATTAGATTATCTATTATTTACATTCATTAATTATTAATGAATATAGCTTAATTATAGCTTAATATAATAAAGGCTTAACTTTTTTATAATTTTACAGTAAAAAAATAAACACAAATGAGACAATTATTGTCATACAGTAAGAGGTAAAAAAAAAAAGGCGATACAGAATTTTTATTTTTTTTTGCAGTAGTAGCAATACCTATAGTATATTTCATAGGAATTAAGATTACCATGGTAAAGTTTCCTAGCAGTACCTTTAAAAAAAATGTGATTTCCTCTATGACAAGTTGCGTTTTAACTTTTCAGCAGCTGTCATTCAGATAATTAGATATAGAGTATACATTAGACAACCTTTGGTCTGTGTGTGACACATTTGATGGATCTTGAAGCACTTACAACTCCAGAAAGCTTTACAAAACACATCCGTTTGAACTCAGACAGAAAGTTTTCTCCAACTCGCTTGACTTTATGCGTTGTGGCGGAGCGTGTTTGAAGGAATGCTGAGAAGATCCTGACACCATAGCGTTAGTCTAATTTTAAAACTGTCTGCGTTCCTGTGGAAAAGCACTTAGTGGAAGCGTGGCCCGGGACTCCGTGATGTCAAGAATTTAAGCGCGCTTGTGTAACGTCGTAAAGCTTTAAACTGCCTTCCGGCGACATGGTGCATCCGTGTGGCCATTCAGCAAAATGAAGAGTGGGAATCAACAGGAAATGATGTCACTGGAGCTGCACGAGAGTTTAGAATGCAGTGATGTCACAGAATTCCGTTTTTAAAAAGCAGTGTTACAGACTGTGTTTTGATGCAAGGCAACTAACACTGCTTTTGTGCGGTGTGTGTGTGTGTGTGTGTGTGTGTGTGGGGGGGGGGGGTTCTGGTAAATCCTACATTATGGGGATAAAATTTGACCACAAAGATGGCCATATCCAAAACCCTTGTCCTTGGGGAAATATTTGTTATGGTCCCCATGATGAAAACGGCTCATAAATTCATGAAGAATGATTTATTTTGAAATTGTAAAAGTGCAGAAAGGTTTCTGTGATTGGCAGTTTTAGGGGTTGGGTAGGAGATACAGTTTGTACAGTATAACAGTCAATATGTCAATGGAGTGTCCCCATAAAACATGAAAACACAACACTTGTGTGTGTAGCATATGGCCTAGAGAAATCAACCTCATAGATCATGTCCATGTTTTCTCTCCCCTGTAGTTCAACAGCTCTCCCACACAGGGGGAATGACACACACACACACACACATGCACACACCACACTAACAAACACACGCTCAAATGTGCAAGAAGAGAGGGAGATGATATGTAGTCCAGTGTATGCTTTGTGGATCATTTACAACGCACTGTAGGTTACATGACACAGGATGCCGCTAATGACTGTATTTTGCTTAAAGAAAAGCACAAGCCTGAAGAAAAGGGCACAGCATATATTCACCTCCGTCATTCTGCCCACAAACTCAAGGCTCGGGAAACCCAAAACATGGGTCTTAAAGTAACATACATCCTGACCATTACAGCGTTGTGTTCATATTAATGTGTGTGGGATGAATGCCTTTCAGCACACACACACAGGGATTATATGGTCTCTGTGTGTGTGTGTGTGTGTGTGTGTGTGTGTGTGTGTGTGTGTGCGTGTGTGTGTGTGTGTGTGTGTGTGTGTGTGTGTGTGTGTGTGTGTGTGTGTGTGTGTGTGTGTGTGTGTGTGTGTGTGTGTGCTCAGACAGGGATTACGAGGTCAGAGCAGCGAGTCTGAACCTCTGGATGCTGGTTGGTCAGTTGGCCACAAATGGCCACAAGAATAAGAACAAACCAGTACAGCACAAACACACAGGAAATGACAGTCTATAAATGATAAATATTTCATTTAGGAAAATTAACAACGATCAGATAAACATTCATTTAAGAGAATGAAATGCATTAAGGAGTCAAACACTAAATCTTAGAAATATATCGGTCAGTACTTGCTTTGTATAATGTACTGTTCAAAAGTTTGAGGTCAGTATGACTTTTTTTTTTTTTAAAGAAGAAATTAATACTTTTATACAGAATGCATAAAATTAATAAAAAATGACAGTATATATTTATAATGTTCAAAACAAAACAAAACAAATTATATGAAAACAAAGGAGCATAAGAGTTTACAACTTTGATAATAAATATAAGTGTTACTTGAGCTGTTTTACACTGATATAATATTACACTGTTTTACTGTATTTATCATCTAATAAATTCAGCTTTAATCACAGGAATAAATGACACTTTACTATATATTCACATAGAAAACAGCTGTTTTACACTGATATAATATTACACTGTTTTACTGTATTTATCATCTAATAAATTCAGCTTTAATGACAGGAATAAATGACACTTTACTATATATTCACATAGAAAACAGCTGTTTTACACTGATATAATATTACACTGTTTTACTGTATTTATCATCTAATAAATTCAGCTTTAATCACAGGAATAAATGACACTTTACTATATATTCACATAGAAAACAGCTGTTTTACACTGATATAATATTACACTGTTTTACTGTATTTATCATCTAATAAATTCAGCTTTAATCACAGGAATAAATGACACTTTACTATATATTCACATAGAAAACAGCTGTTTTACACTGATATAATATTACACTGTTTTACTGTATTTATCATCTAATAAATTCAGCTTTAATCACAGGAATAAATGACACTTTACTATATATTCACATAGAAAACAGCTGTTTTACACTGATATAATATTACACTGTTTTACTGTATTTATCACCTAATAAATTCAGCTTTAATCACAGGAATAAATGACACTTTACTATATATTCACATAGAAAACAGCTGTTTTACACTGATATAATATTACACTGTTTTACTGTATTTATCATCTAATAAATTCAGCTTTAATCACAGGAATAAATGACACTTTACTATATATTCACATAGAAAACAGCTGTTTTACACTGATATAATATTACACTGTTTTACTGTATTTATCATCTAATAAATTCAGCTTTAATTACAGGAATAAATGACACTTTACTATATATTCACATAGAAAACAGTTCTTTTAAGTCGTATTTCAACATTACTGTTTTAGACTTCTTTCAAAAGACATAAAAAAAATCTTACCACCCCAAACTTTTGAACAGTATATAATATGTATCAGACGACAGAAATATCAAGGACTTTGAATGGAGCACAGCATAAAATAAAATAAAAAGTCCTTCTGTTGCTTTAGTTTTGGCCAAAGGCCTGCAGGTGTTGTTTTCAAATGCTTATTAATTTGCTGTGGTTCATTTTTAATGCCAACAGTGACTGAAACTTCATCTGAAGATTTCACTACAGCTATAACAGAATCACCAGCTCTGAACACAGGTGGGACAGGGTGACCCTCAAAGGCACCCATAGTTTTAGCAATAATGTAGTAATTATGCATAAGAAATTAGCATCTGCATAGATTGTAGAGATTCAGATCTAGAAACCTAGCTATAGAACCTGAGTCAACAAATAAAATAAATTAGTTAATTTGTTAACTTTTCAGCGCAACCATCTTACGTTCACATGCCATGACAAGATGTGACAGGATAAACTTCTTTGTGCAACTTTTTACAGTGCAATGCAAAACACAATTATTACACTTGATTGTTTTATTAAACATATGTATGAGGTAGGAAATTTGATTTTAAAAAGTTGCTTGACACAGCAAGTCCTGAATATAACTCTCACATCTTGTAGGAAATACACACGAGGACAAAGACGAACGATCAAAAGTATTTCATTTCAATATTAATCCTCAGGAACACGGGATTAGCTCATTCGTAGATGAAACCAGACAAACTCAAACTGAAAGAGGGAGAACCAAATAGAGATAACGAGGAGCTGAATGCAATGATTAACTTAAGTAGGTCACTATAGTAACAAACTCAGGGAGGGAAAAAGTGCAACCAGAAAACCAAGTCCAGTAACATATCTAGAGTAATATAATATGCTATATAAAGTACTTTACATAGACTAGACGAGTTGCTGCCTTACTAGCAGAGCTTAATGGTGATGTAACGTGCTTTAATCCAACAGAGAGCCGTCTGCAACTCACAAGCGCATGCGCACAAACACACGTGCACAAACACATGCATGCATTAAACTGCAGATTCACTTAAGACCTCTGATATTACAAACGTGCTCTGGTCAGATAATCCGCACTGGATAACAGCAGTGTGCACAACCACAGGTTCGTCTCTTTCTCAACTGGCAAACACAAAGATATTTTTTTCATCCAAAATAAAATAATCAAAATATTATATCACTGTATTTATGACAACTAAATGGCTTGCACTGAATTAAAAGTGTTTTTTTTAAATGTATTTACATACTGCATCACATTTTAAGAAAAATATAAGGCAATATCAGGGTTGTGTGTCATTCAGAACTGAATTGCAAATGACTTTTATAAAATTTGAAAGCAAAAGAAAAAGTTTTTTAAAGTAGTTCAAAAGTTTTGAAAAAGGTTTATAGAGGTTTAAGGATAGACAGACAATAGATGTACGGAAAAAGTAAGAACACTTCATCTAGCAGAATGAACGTGAATTGAATTTCTTTTAATTGCAATTGAGTAAATTCCTCTTCCTGTCATTGCAGTTCATTTCCTGTGGCGTGTGACGAATTCGACAGAAATTAATACTCATGAACTGACAGGGACTCGATCGTTCAATTCTGAATTTTGCACAATCCTGGACAGTATGACAGTAAGCCACACGCTATTATTCCATTCTGAATATTTTAATACACAGACTGAACATGCAATGAATTCATAACTGCCTCTGCAGTGCAGGATGGATTTGCACTTGACTCTAGCACCCCCCATGTGCCTTGAAAGCCACTGCAAGAAACAAACGACTTGCTACAAACGCAAGAGGTTTTGTTAATCTCAGCACTTTGTATGTGTATGCGCGTATTCCATGCTGACTCTGGTTTCTCTAACCTGTTTCTATTACACTCCCCCTCAAATCCCATTAGATGCTTCTCCAGCGCAAGTAGATACTGCAAACCACATCCCATCAGCTAAAATAGAGCCTAAGGCACTTTATACCACTACAGAAGCCACACCCCCTTCTCAAATTCTCACTGAGGACACGCCCCACAAAGCCACGCCCCTGGAGGAGGGGCCTGTTCACAATCATATACAGAGCAAAGGTAAGGGCGCTAGTTTAGTGTGTGCATGTGCTAGTGTTACTAGTATGCTATAGAAGCATCTTTCAAAGACTTGTTTTGGCAGTCAAAGCATTGTAGCCAAGCCAAGCTCAGCGACTCTCAGCTGCCAGTAAGTCATCTACTCAAACGTACCTCTAGAGGATTGTGGGTAACGGCTCCAAAGCATGTGCACAGTGGGAAATCAATGCTCAATTAGACAGTGTTTTCCTCTGTCAAAATATAGAGTGACTTTGCTTCTTTCAGCACAAAGCGGATTAGGGCAGCCTGTGAATATATAAAACAAAGAACCACCGCGCGCACACACACACACACACTCATTGATCGAAGTGCACATACGCACCCGAGGAATGAATACTGCATGACGTTTAACGAGTGAGCGAGAACTCCAGCTCGAGCTCAGATCAGAAAACGTCAAGCTGGCATGAAAAAACAGAGGGAGGAATAAACCGCTCAGCTGAGACGTGAGACAGAGAAGCTCCTCAGATGGATTTAATAAAGGTGGAGATCTTTGAGATTCCCAGTAGCATACCGTGTGCGTGAGTTGATGAAATTACAGTATGGTCGTTGTGTACACACAGGAGCGCTTGTGTAACTCAAACAACACCGATCTGTCGTTCGAGATTAATTCCACTTTGGTTTGTCTTTTTAACGTCATGCATCATTTTTCATGTTTTTAGTACTCCCTTGCAACCACACAGCGAATCACTCAGAAGTCACTCACTTTAATTCGAAACTACATTCAAATTAAGAATCACATCGATCACATGTTACTTTAAATGATAATGTGACGGATAGATTTAAAATTTATATTTTTTGTCACCTAAGTTCTGATTATAAGCCAAATACAGGTTAGTATTAACCTAATAAAGGTTACTGGGAGACATGAGGAGAAGGTGAAAAAGAGAGAAGAAAATTAACTTAGTTTGTGTAATATGTATATACACACTGCTCAAAAAAATAACTGCTACATAGAATATTTGAATCTCAATTATTGAAATATTCAATTTGAAAATTGTGTAAAGAACAAATTCATGTGACAACAGTCAGTGGAAAGCAAAATCATCAACACAATGACGGCTGGATTCAAAATCATACCAAAAATCAATGAAAACAATGGAGCTGATCCAACTTGCATGAAGATCCTCACAGTAACTGGCTCCTGATGAGGAGATCTGGATCTGGATCAGGACATCAGTAGCTCTTGGACAGCATATGCTGCTACTTGGAGGCTTTAGATGCTCTGATTCATAATGTCCCAGAGGTTCTCAGTTGGATTCAGGTCTGGGGAACGTGAGAGCAGTCAACGGCATCAGTGCCTTCATCATCTATAAACTGCCTACACACTCACGTCTCATGATGCTGGCCGTTATCATGAACCAGGAGGAACCCAGAGCCACTGAACCAGCATAAGATCTGACAATGATCTGAGGATTTCATCCAAACAGCAGTGAGGGACCTATTGGCTGCACATGGAGATCTGTGCGACACTCCAAGGATATTCCCTCCCCAGACCATTACTGTCCCACCGCCAAACCGCTCATGCTGGATGATGTTCCACGGCATCTCCAGACTCTTTCCCATCTGTCACATGTGCTCATTGTGAAACTGCTCTCATCAGTGAAGATGAACTTGAACTTGAATTCTGGTGTTCTCTGACAAATGCCGGTCGAGCTGCCGGTGCTGATCTGTGAGCACAGGTCCCACTAGAGCAGTGGTCCCCAACCTTTTTTGTGCCGCGGACAGGTAAACGCGTGTTAATTTTGCCGCGGACCGGTGGCCGCTCGAGATTGTTGATGGTGGTGGGGGGGGTTGCAAGTGAGGTGGATGATGAGTCCGCGCAAGATTAAACACAACTCCTCACCGCCAAAGCAGCAGCGTCACATCCGCTTGAAGCCACTCACGGACCCGTCCGCGAATTCGATCCGGGGGTTGGGGACCACTGCACTAGAGGACGTCAGGCCCTCATGAAGTCTGTTTCTGACAGGTTGGTCAGAAACATGCACACCAGTTCCTGCTGGAGGTCATTTTGTTGGGATCTGGCAGCTCCTCCTGTTCCTCCTCACACAAAAGAGCAGATCCCGGTCCTGCTGCTGGTTGTTGCTCTTCTACGTCCCTGTCCATCTCTCCTCGTGTAACCGTCTGTCTCCCGGTATCTCGGACACACCCAACCTTCTTGCGACGGCATGTTTGGATGATCATCCTGGAGGAGCAGGAACTGCCTGATGATACAGTCAGTGACAAGAACCCCCGAACAAAACACAAAATCAAATCATGTGAAGACAAATCAGTCTGGAAGAATAAGGAGAGAACAATTGTCTATGGTCTCCACCTGCAAAATCCTCTTTGAGGGGTTTGTCCTGCTCTTGTCTCTCCAGTGCACCTGTTGTTACTTTCATTTAAATTGATCACTTCTGCTTCCTAATTGGACAGATTGAAATCCGTGAAGATCAATTAACTTGGTGTTTTACTGTGATGATTAAGTGTTCCCTTTTTTTTTAGCAGTGTGTGTGTATTTTACTTTTAATTATGAAACCCTTTTAGAATACAATTTACAATCTCATCCAAATGCAACAGCAGATATACCTGCACACAATGTGAATAAACACATTAAAGAAGATAATATGTCATTTAAATTTCATTAAGACATGATGTGCTATTGATTATGTCATTCTGTGTTTTTAGCTTGATTTTCAAAAGCTCTGTAAGCCAAAATGACATTTCCCTCTTTCTGATAAACTGCAGTATCTCACAAACATAATCCCCAAACCAAGCACCCAGGACAAAACATGATTCCTGTTGAAAAACAGAGGACACAACACCTAGATTCTGAGAAACAGATGGATGTTAGGCATCCAACAACAATTCAAGTATCGTGGTAGATGTGGCTTTAGTGACGTTTCCCTAAACTGTGGTTGACAGTGAAAAGTGTAGAGACCACAGAGGAGTTTGTGGTCTGTGGTTGCTATAGATTGAATGTATAGCGTGAAAGACTTATGGTTGTTATGGATGTGACTTATGGATGTGCAGGTTGTTATTTCTGGCTTGTGTCCTGGCTGTTAAATGGCTGCTTATAGTGCAAAACACAGTGTATGTGTTTGTGTCAATGAACCAACATTGTAATTATTCGAATGATTGCACCCAAGCAATCCCTACAGCACCACCAGTGGAGGATTCTTGGAAGGGTGAAGAGATTTCCGAGAAGACCTCTGGGAAACATGAAGTAATTGAAGAAGAAGTAAAGAGAGTGGAGGGTGTTCTGGAGCACAACAGACACAGGGAAGAAATTGGTATGAAGAGTCTTAATGTTTATTTTTATTATTCCACTGTTTATCTGCTGTATGTGTTCAATCTCTGACTTATCTTATTAGTCACCAGTGTACCTGAACCGGATGAATCAGAACCAGAGTCTGTCGAGTCAGTGCCAGAATCTGCAGAATTAATTCCAGAGCCTGTCAAGCCAATACCAGAATTGCATGAAACAATACAGAAATTACATGAGTCAGTACCAGAATCTCATGAGCTTATAGTAAAACCTCATCAACCAATACATAAACCTCATGAGCCAATAGTAAATCCACATGCGCCAGTAGTGGATCCTCATGAGTCAATGCATAAACCTCACGAACCAGTAGTGAATCCTCATGAGTCAATGCATAAACCTCATGAGCCAGTAGTGAATCCTCATGAGTCAATGCATAATCCTCATGCACCAGTAGTGAATCCTCATGAGTCAATGCATAATCCTCATGCGCCAGTAGTGAATTCTCATGAGTCAATGCATAATCCTCATGCGCCAGTAGTGAATTCTCATGAGTCAATGCATAATCTTCATGCGCCAGTAGTGAATCCTCATGAGTCAATGCATAATCCTCATGCGCCAGTAGTGAATCCTCATGAGTCAATGCATAATCCTCATGCACCAGTAGTGAATCCTCATGAGTCAATGCATAAACCTCATGCGCCAGTAGTGAATTCTCATGAGTCAATGCATAATCCTCATGCGCCAGTAGTGAATTCTCATGAGTCAATGCATAATCTTCATGCGCCAGTAGTGAATCCTCATGAGTCAATGCATAAACCACATGAGCCAGTTGTGAATTCTCATGAGTCAATGCATAATCCTCATGCGCCAGTAGTGAATCCTCATGAGTCAATGCATAAACCAAATGAGCCAGTAGTGAATCCTCATGAGTCAATGCATAATCCTCATGCGCCAGTAGTGAATCCTCATGAGTCAATGCATAAACCTCATGAGCCAGTAGTGAATCCTCATGAGTCAATGCATAATCCTCATGCGCCAGTAGTGAATCCTCATGAGTCAATGCATAATCCTCATGCGCCAGTAGTGAATCCTCATGAGTCAATGCATAATCCTCATGCGCCAGTAGTGAATCCTCATGAGTCAATCCATAAACCACATGAGCCAGTAGTGAATCCTCATGAGTCAATGCATAATCCTCATGCGCCAGTAGTGAATCCTCATGAGTCAATGCATAAACCAAATGAGCCAGTAGTGAATCCTCATGAGTCAATGCATAATCCTCATGCGCCAGTAGTGAATCCTCATGAGTCAATGCATAATCCTCATGCGCCAGTAGTGAATCCTCATGAGTCAATGCATAATCCTCATGCGCCAGTAGTGAATCCTCATGAGTCAATGCATAATCCTCATGCGCCAGTAGTGAATCCTCATGAGTCAATGCATAATCCTCATGCGCCAGTAGTGAATCCTCATGAGTCAATCCATAAACCACATGAGCCAGTATTGAATCCTCATGAGTCAATGCATAATCCTCATGCGCCAGTAGTGAATCCTCATGAGTCAATGCATAAACCAAATGAGCCAGTAGTGAATCCTCATGAGTCAATGCATAATCCTCATGCGCCAGTAGTGAATCCTCATGAGTCAATGCATAATCCTCATGCACCAGTAGTGAATCCTCATGCGCCAGTAGTGAATCCTCATGAGTCAATGCATAAACCTCATGAGTCAATGCATCAACCTCATGCGCCAGTAGTGAATCCTCATGAGTCAATGCATAATCCTCACGAGTCAATGCATCAACCTCATGCGCCAGTAGTGAATCCTCATGAGTCAATGCATAATCCTCATGCGCCAGTAGTGAATCCTCATGAGCCAGTTGTGAATCCTCATGAGTCAATGCATAAACCTCACGAGTCAATGCATCAACCTCATGCGCCAGTAGTGAATCCTCATGAGTCAATGCATAATCCTCATGCGCCAGTAGTGAATCCTCATGCGCCAGTAGTGAATCCTCATGAGTCAATGCATAAACCTCATGAGCCAGTAGTGAATCCTCATGAGTCAATGCATAATCCTCATGCGCCAGTAGTGAATCCTCATGCGCCAGTAGTGAATCCTCATGAGTCAATGCATAAACCTCATGAACCAGTAGTGAATCCTCATGAGTCAATGCATAAACCTCATGAACCAGTAGTGAATCCTCATGAGTCAATGCATAATCCTCATGCGCCAGTAGTGAATCCTCACGAGTCAATGCATAATCCTCATGCGCCAGTAGTGAATCCTCATGAGTCAATGCATAATCCTCATGCGCCAGTAGTGAATCCTCATGAGTCAATGCATAAACCTCATGAACCAGTAGTGAATCCTCATGAGTCAATGCATAAACCTCATGAACCAGTAGTGAATCCTCATGAGTCAATGCATAAACCTCATGAACCAGTAGTGAATCCTCATGAGTCAATGCATAAACCTCATGAGCCAATAGCGAATCCCCATGAGTCAATGCATAAACCTCATGAGCCAGTAGCGAATCCCCATGAGTCAATGCATAAACCTCATGAACCAGTAGTGAATCCTCATGAGTTAATGCATAAACCTCATGAACCAGTAGTGAATCCTCATGAGTCAATGCATAAACCTCATGAGCCAATAGCGAATCCTCACGAGTCAATGCATAAACCTCATGAGCCAATAGCGAATCCCCATGAGTCAATGCATAATCCTCATGCGCCAATAGTGAGACATCATGAGTCCATGCATACACCTCATGGGCCAGTAGTGAGACATCATGGGTCCATGCATAAACCTCATGGACACATACCTATTGAGCCAAAAGTGGAGTCTCATGAGCCAATACCAGAGTCTGTCAAGACGACGCATGAATCTGTGCTGCCAAACTCAGAGTCTAGGCCAAAACCAATAAAGGAAACCGCTGAACCAAACATAGAGATGGTTTCACCAATACACGTGCCACATGGAGAGGGGAAGGAGGAAGGGTCTCATAAACAGACAGATGTTGAAGGTATGGCTAAGCTGGTAGTTTCAAACACCCTGTAGTATAAAATGTAGATTTGATTTAGAATTCAATAGAACTCCATGGGAAGTAGTTTTTAGACTCTGTCTTATAAAGGCTTTTTTAGACTTCATTAAACCATTTAATTTGATACCTTTTGTATGGGCGTATTACCCAGTTTGACAAGTAAAAGTGGCACTGTCTGATCAATTCATAAGCGGTAATGTTTTTCATGGTGGCTTTGTGAGTGACTCAAAAATTATTGATTGACCTGTGGATTGCTCAGTCCTTCTCTTTGCTCGTCTAGATCCACACAAACACTCAATAGGTGTTGAAGGAAAGCACATACATAAGTGGGAGAGAGAAGACGAAGAGAATAAAAAAGGTATCCTTGTTGTGAGGTAGAGTAGGAGTGCATAGTAAGTCAATAACTGGATATGTGTAGTCATTAGAACCCACATAATAAAAACTATAGTCAGCCATTTTTTTGGTTCTAATACCTCGAGATACGAGCATATGAGTATTCCAAGATACGAGCAAGCCTTCGGGCAGATTTTTGCTTCTAGATGCGAGTAAATATTTGAGATTCGAGCATGTGTACTGATGCCGACGCACGTTCACTTCACGTGTTCGCTGACTTCTTTACGCATCGCCATGAGTAGATTTTCTCTCTATTTTGTGCATTATTCTTCATAATAGCGATGAGTTCCAAGAAAGTGAGTGGTAAGGATGGTAGTGAAAAGAAGAAACGCAGGATGACCATGGAAATGAAGCATGAAATTGTGGATAAATATGAGCGCGGTGTTCGCGTGAGTGATCAGGAGGAACTGTGGACTGACGAGTGGAACGAGCTGCAGACGATGAACAATGATGATCATCAACAACGATGATGACAGTATAAGGATATCACACGAATCCGTGTCTACCAATAAAAAACTTTTTTCCGTTGTTACGGATCTGGAACGGATTAATATTTTTTCTATTATTTCTTATGGGAAAACATGATTCTAGATACGAGCAATTTGAGTTACAAGCTCTGCCCTGGAACGGATTATGCTCGTATCTCGAGGTGTTACTGTATTGTAGTACATGCTTGGTAGTGAATTCTTCGGTCTGAATTCTTAAATGTCACGATTCTGTTCTGCATTAGACAACCCATTCCTCCCGTAACTGGACTGATAGCTGCAGATTTGCTTGCGTAGACTCAATCACAGTCTTTCCAGATGGACATGTAAACTACGACTTTTCATTCTCCAAAGCTCTTCTGAAGTTCTTATTATCTGGAGGGCAACAGACTGTCCAGCTAAAAGGCATCATATATGATGACTTTAAAGGTGAGAAAGACATGATAATGAAATTAGATAACAAAACAGAGTTATAACATCACACTATTTTCAAGAATAAGGGAATGTTCTAAAACACATTAGTGTTTATAAGTGGATGAAACAGTAAGGTTCTAGATTCTAGAACCTTCAACTGTTCCCTTCTGTTCAAAAACACTGTAATGTGTTCTAGAACTCCCCTTAGTTTCCAACAACTCATAAACATTGTAGCTTGTTCTAGATTCTAGAACCTCCAACTGTTTCCTTCTGTTCAAAAACACTGTAATGTGTTCTAGAACTCCCCTTAGTTTCCAACAACTCATAAACATTGTAGCTTGTTCTAGATTCCAGAACCTCCCAACTGTTTCCTTCTGTTCAAAAACACTGTAATGTGTTCTAGAACTCCCCTTAGTTTCCAACAACTCATAAACATTGTAGCTTGTTCTAGATTCCAGAACCTCCCAACTGTTTCCTTCTGTTCAAAAACACTGTAATGTGTTCTAGAACTCCCCTTAGTTTCCAACAACTCATAAACATTGTAGCTTGTTCTAGATTCTAGAACCTCCAACTGTTTCCTTCTGTTCAAAAACACTGTAATGTGTTCTAGAACTCCCCTTAGTTTCCAACAACTCGTAAACATTGTAGCTTGTTCTAGATTCTAGAACCTCCAACTGTTTCCTTCTGTTCAAAAACACTGTAATGTGTTCTAGAACTCCCCTTAGTTTCCAACAACTCATAAACATTGTAGCTTGTTCTAGATTCTAGAACCTCCAACTGTTTCCTTCTGTTCAAAAACACTGTAATGTGTTCTAGAACTCCCCTTAGTTTCCAACAACTCATAAACACTTTAGCTTGTTCTAGATTCTAGAACCTCCGACTGCTCCCTTTTACTCATAAACACTATATCTAGTTCTAGAACATTTTTTTTGGAATAGCCAGGGTAGAGCCATATATCATTTTTGACAGGGATGAAAACACGGCAGTCAGGGATAAAAGTTCAGCGTCTTCAATGAATTGTACTTTTGTTTAACAATATAATGAATGTTCCAGTGACCAAACATCTTTCCAAAAGACCTTCAGTAGAGAAAATCTCCACACATCAGTTTTGCATATGATCGAGGACCTTACAACCTGCTCTTATAAAAACAGTTTAATTTGCGTAAAATTGAATATGGTGTCTGCCCTGATTAGGGTCCATGATTGGGCTTTAGTTCCATAGAGGTAGAGGTAACTGTGAAGAGTTCTTGTTACAGTGGTGATGTGAATTAATGGCTGCTGCTGTATAGAGCTCTAAAACATGTCACCTTGAGAGTTCAATGTTTGATGTCACTTCCTGCCTCGTTTCTAACTCTCATCAATCCCTTCATCCCTGCTTTTCTCTATTATTTGTGACATGTAAGGTAAGTGTGTTGTCTGTAACTGTGTGTGCGTGTGTGACTCATTTATATTTAATTGTTTTACTGAGTTCTTGCTCTCTGTAAGTGTGCATTAATATTTGAAAGATACTTCTGAAGTGATAAAAATTCTGAAAGAATTTGTGATGCTGATTAATTGGTTTGGTTGATATGCATTTAAACATGCAAGTTTACTGTAATATTAAATATCATTAGATTAAAGTTGCGCCTTTGATGTATAAAAACAGACACTCAGTATACAGCAAGTGCAACATTAAATTTAGACTTACAATTTTAATTATTTGCCATGTTTAAATGCTGGTGAAATGTCCCACATGTCTGACTATCATGTTCAAGGTCAGAACACATTGTAATCTTTCTTGGATTCTTGTTTGGAGTTTATTTGACATGATTCACATCAGTGTTGCCCAATACACTGACCAAATGCATCAAGCTACAGCATGATCCCCAGTCCAAGCATTAATGCAACCTTATGCAAATTATTTGAACTTTGACCCTGATCTTTAAAGTGGAGCCAATCAAATTAAAAACCAAATTTTGAACCAGTAACACTGAAGGTGTAACAAGATTATAAGATTATCTAAAAAAATTATAAGATTATTTTTAATTTCTACGATATTAATTTCTAGTTAAAAATTTTACAATTTAAAATAACTCTTTTCTATTGTAATATATTTTAAACTGTATTTTATTCCTGTAATCAAAGCTGTATTTTCAGCATCATTACTCCAGTCTTTAGTGTCACACGATCCATTTTAATGTAATGATTTGCTGCTCAGGAGACATTTATGATTATTATCAGTTTTGAAAACAGTTGTGCCGCTTCATATTTTTGTGGAAACAGTGATAGATTGTTTTCATTATTCTTTGATGAATAGAGTCTTTAAAAGAACAGCAAGTCTTTGAAATAGATCCTTTGTAACATGATGATTGTCATGCATCCTACAGCTTCACTTTCTAGCTACCTAGAACCTCATATCTGTCACATGGAGGTCAAAGTGCATTGTGATGCTTGCATTGAGAGGACACTCTGGTGAAAGGCACTGATTCAAGTGCTCAAAAAGGGGCGACATAAAATGTGGTTTATTAACACACTGATAGAAAGAAACAGACATGAGAGAAAGTTACAGGACAGGTGTGAATGGGAACTGGGTGAAGCCAAGCAGTTTGACAAAAAGATTTGCTTCAGACGATGGAGAAACAGATGTTTTAGAGAAAACATCTGTCATCAGACTTCCCAACATCCCTAGAGCACACACACACACACACACACACACACACACACACACACACACACACACACACACACACACACACACACACACACACACACACACGTGCATGAGGAGTGGGCAAGACTCCCGTAAGAGTGTGTGAGATATCGCTCTGTCAGCATCACACACACACACACACACACACACACACACACACACACACACACACACACACACACAAATCTTCATTTCAGCTGTCAGTGCTGTGGGTGGGGGAAGCAGGAAAGACTCAAAGTGATGCAAAAAAGAATCAATAGTGTTTTATTGATTCAGCATTGAGATTGATGTAGTTTATAGACATACTCTAATCAGTTTTGAATTCATCATGCTTATGATGTCGAGAGCTCATTAACATATGACTGACAACATTTACATATCAACATCTTGAACTTGAAGGACATTCTGCATCCTATTCCATCCCACGCTGAAAAATGTTTGGTGTAGAAACAATTTTCTACAAATAACTGCTGTTTTGAAACAATTACAAAACAATTACAAGTAAGACACCGAATTAAACATGAAATTACTGAAATTATTTTTTTGTAGAAGATCTTTAAAGTCACTTAAATACCCTTTTTACAGTGTATCATCTATGAATGATCCATATCTTAAAAACCAGGAACTTCTTTCTTTTAACCTTTCTTTAATCTTGAATTGCTGACTTTGCCTTTTTTTCTCTCGCTCTCAGATTGTGAATGTAACGGACACTCGAATCGCTGCAGTTACATCGACTTCCTGAACATAGTCACCTGTGTGAGCTGCAAACACAACACGCGTGGTCAGAACTGCGAGCACTGTCGCATGGGCTTCTACAAAAACACCTCTGCGGAGCCCGACGACGAGAACGTGTGTATCGGTGAGTAACAGTGTGCGGTTTTCATATCTAGAATACCATACAGTAATACCTTGAGATACGAGCATAATCCGTTCCAGGATGAGCTCGTAACTTGAATTGCTCGTATCTCAAATCAGTTTTCCCATAAGAAATAATAGAAAAAAAAATTACTCCGTTACGGCCCTCTAAAAAACTCCCTTATTAGTGCTAATAACAATGGAAAAAACATGTTTTTAATTGCTATAGAGACACACACACACACACACACACACAATTATAGTATATAAGAATTACTGTGATATAAAATAAAATGTGGTTTTAATTATGAGTATCGAGACAAACGATACAGTAGCAACATGTGTGGAGGAGGATGGAGGGATTATGTAAATTGTGTAGATAATGCAAACACAATACAGAAGTGTAGTGTTTCTTCCTGTGTTGTGTATTGATAGACTCAGAAGCTCATATTTATTATTATTGAACACTCATAACTCGTGCTGCTCCCAGCTTAATACTGGTGAATCACTCGTTGCCCCCGGTAACCCCGCTGTAAAACCAAGCTGCCTCTAGTGGAGATCATCTGCAATTACAACATACATGTATATAACATACATACGTCAAATATGTTCAAACAGTTGCAAAAGACTGCTAACTCTCCTCCTACTGACCTAATGCGTAAACATTATGGGATGCACACTAGCCTGACGGGATTTAAAGATTGTTGGAATGTGTCTCCCTCGTCTACTTGTGATCCAATCGACCAAAACACATCTTAATACCAGGTGTAAAAAGTAAATCGTCAAGAGTCCCAGCAGTGAGGACTTCACTGAATTGTGCATCAGGGAAATCCACCAGTCAGGAATATGCATAAAAAAAGAGCCAGAAAATGCCTCTGATTGAAACAAAGATGATACAGCTTGAAAAAAATACTACAGACATAATCAGAAGAAAGTCATGCAAAGACAGTTGAATGAGGGAAGGAGGAGAAAAAATGCACTGGACACCACGGTCAACAAAGTTAAACTGCAACATTATCTTCCTGGGAGCGCCATTATAGAGATTCCCAGCGGTCTTCAAATAAACTTCCAGAAATAAACCCGGATGTCACAGCTCTTAATTCAGCAGCTCTACTTCCAACCCGAAGCTGAGAGTACCAGGACGGAGAAGGGAGTCCATCTGCCGCACGAGGAGGCAGGGCGCAGGGTAAACGAAAGCGTGCTGTGAAGTCAGCACAAATAAGCACGCCCTCATCGGGCGTACGCCAGGTGCCAACATGGCACAGGGTCAACACCAAATCTCCACGAGGAGAACATTTACCTCATCCTGAGCTCACAATAGCACCGAGTCCATTGTGTCTATTTTCAGGATTTCTCACAGAAGTGCAGTAATTTGTTTTAATACAGTTGGCTGCAGCCCAATGCAATATACAGACGCGTATGAAAATATTAGTGGATAATTTCTAAAAATAATAATAGATTGTTTACAGCACACTATAACAGTGACAATGCATAAGATATTTGATAACTGATGTGTAAAAAATTGAATAAAAGGTTTGCATTAACAATGAAAACTACTTTTAAAGCATGTATTATTCTTAGTTTTAGTGCTACTTTGAACATTTATTGTATTATTAAAATCAAAAACTGTCTCTAACGTGAACTAACAACAAACAGTTGTATTTTAAATACCAATAAATACTGTAAAAAACCGTAATCATAGCTAATGCATTAATTAATGGAATCTTTGGTAACTAATGGTGTCTTTAAGTTATCGTGCAATTAAAAATATTAATAAATTAATAATATACTTAGATATTAGCAATGCATTAGACTAGAGTGCTGCAGTGATGAAGTGTTTTTGTAGGCCAACCCGAAAATTTGCATCATCCTGGTTCCCTTGACAAAAACCCAGAATTTCGAAGCCTAAATGCAATTGGCATAACTATAAAGCTAAACATAGGCTATATGAATGAATGCTTCATCGCTTGACTTCTGGCTTCATGCAGCAACTATTATAATCTTTAAAAAACTTTTTCCTGAAAGTTTGAGTCTGCAAGGCTGTGAAAGCGGACTAGTGAGTAGATGAGTTTACCTGTTCGGCTGATGACGTTTAATGTCCCGACAGCCTTTCTAGTCTCATTTAGACAGTTAATTAGGTGTAACTGGTATTTTTATGTTGTAGAATGAAATGTGACAATATCTTGAGCTTGAGCTTATTTCAGGCATTTAAAGGTCGGTTTTAAGAGAGGCTAGAAATATCGAGCTAGCTTTGAAAGCATAAGATCCCACCCTCCCTTCAGAGTGTCTACAAAGCCACGCAAATAAAATCGTCATGAGAGACGGTGTTAAGCTACTTCACGTCTCAAAACAAGTAATATTACTATAAAAATGAACGTAAACAACTTAAAGAGCATTGAGCTATCCCACCCGACTGCTGCAGATTCATTTGATCGTTGATAGTGTTGATATTGAAAGTCGAGTCATGAACTGCTCAATCACGGGTTTCCGGCTCTTATAAACGACAGTAGTTATAAACGCAGCATAGACTCGTTGTTTTGGTTCAGGAGGAACTGGAAAAGGCGGATGCTGTTTCGTTTGTGCTGCTCTGTGACTGACGTCTGTCTAACGCTGCTTAACATGAAACGAGCTGATGACGTGATGTCTGTGTGAGCAGGTGTGGGGAGGCATGGAAATACATGTGATGACAAGCATATCGTTCCATTCACGGCGAATGCAAAGATTGGACAAATATTTATTGGTCCTACACCTTCCACATACAAGATATATATATACACCACTTAACTTAATGTTCGCTATCAGCATGTGAAGAGACTTTCAACAACAACAAAATTCTGGAATAAATTGCCTAACTTGGCCTCAACCAATACCAATTCAAAAACCCTTTGACTCAAGGTTGATGGGACTGGAAGTGCTGAACTTGTTTCTGGGTTTGGCCATCAAAAATACATGAAAAAAGTCATACACCAGCTAAACAAGTGTGTCTGGCACACTTTGTCAATGTTCTTCATACCATCAACATTCACAATTAATACGTAAAACTTAGTATTAATTGTTATAAGACGTTTTCAAGAGTTTCCTACTGGTAATTATGATATCATGGTGCCAATCAGGTGCATTCAACTAACCAACAAATTCAATCTTTCTGACATATTATTGCATATTAGCATGCTTATTCCTAGCTATCTACAGAAAATGCAAACACAGCTTAAGTATGCACTACGTTTTTATAATGAATATAATATAATGGCAGATCATTTCATCATATGCACGCAAATATTTCTTGAAAGCGAACAAACTTGGATGGTGAATTGGAATCAAATTGCCCATTAACTGGAAAAAACATCACTCAACGATTAATGTCATTAACATCATTTTCAGCAAGAAGTTGTTCAAGTGCAACCCTTTTCCCGTGACTAACGCTCTCTCTTTCTTTTCAGAGTGTAACTGTAATACGATGGGTTCAGTGCACGACCGCTGTAACGGTACCGGCTTCTGTCAGTGTAAAGAAGGCACAACCGGAGTCAAATGTGACGAATGTCTCCCCGGTTACTATTGGAAACAGGGCTGTTTCCGTA
This sequence comes from Rhodeus uyekii, assembly GCA_037043235.1. Classification (NCBI taxonomy): domain Eukaryota; kingdom Metazoa; phylum Chordata; class Actinopteri; order Cypriniformes; family Acheilognathidae; genus Rhodeus; species Rhodeus uyekii. The sequence continues at coordinate 3,564,091 of JAWRVZ010000046.1, forward strand.
AGTACCTTCCCATTCAGACTTCATTCAACTCTCCCATCTAATTAACAAATCAATGTCAAAGTCTTTCCACTCTCCTCATCCAATTTCAGGTTTAAATCAGATGTTAATTGGCAAAGACTTTAGTTTCCTAAAGCCATCCGAAATCAAAGTAAAGAGTGTGTAATTACTGGTTCTAGCTTGCAGTCATTAGTCTTTGCACTGTGGAGTTAAAGCAGAGTTAACTTCTGAATTTTGAGTTGTGTTGCACAAAAAGGGGCGTGGTCTAATAATGAAGAGGGCTTGACTTGACAGGAGGCTGACCTCTTGTCACAGTCCATTAGATATTTATCACACATCAAAACGGGTGTGTAATAATGGGTTTGGCTTGCATTCCCGCTATCTGCACATTCTAAGAAGCCCTTGTTCATTGGAAACTGGTTTGTGGGGTAATGATCACATTTGTACCGGATTCCCATGGTGATTTCAGAACCCCTGCGCACAGCGTTTTCCCTGTGATCCATCTTTAAGATGAAACAGGCCCACAGCCAGAACCGCTAGCTCTGTGAGGACGGAGAACAGGGGAGAATCCATTAGGGACACACTTCCGGAGCTGGATTAGTCATTTTCTTCAAATAGATTTGTTTTGTTCTAGGGATGAGTGGATCCAACCAGCTATGAGTTGAATCACATCATTACAAACTTACATTACATAACAAACAAAATTACATAATCAAATATAAAATGATTGATAAATATAAAAATGATATGATTGCACACACACTAGCGCATTGCTCTGGTTGTACTGTAGTAGTAGGTCATCCCAGGTATTGCATGCATAGTATATACTGCAGATAAAGTAAATGGCAGTATGCTAGTCTATCATTTTCAGTCCTTTCTCTCTCTCACACACACACACTCATTGTTCACTGCTCAGACAGTTTGGGGTCAGGTGTGCAGCACCTGGTCTCATTAGTACCCAGAATTCTACGACCCGTTGACCCGCTTTTTAATGACACCAGACGCCCATGTTAAATATGACACAGATACAAGCTACCAAGAAATTGATCATGGTTGTGTGTGTGTGTGTGTGTGTGTGTGTGCGCGCAAGTGAGTGCTCATCAAGGCTGCATTTCTTTGATAAAAACTACAGTAAAAAGTCATATTTTGGACTATTATTACAATTTAAAAGAAACATTTTCTATGCGAATGTTGTAAAATGTAATTTATTCCTGTGATTAAAGCTGAATTTATTAGATGATAAATACAGTAAAACAGTGTAATATTATATCAGTGTAAAACAGCTGTTTTCTATGTGAATATATAGTAAAGTGTAATTTATTCCTGTGATTAAAGCTGAATTTATTAGATGATAAATACAGTAAAACAGTGTAATATTATATCAGTGTAAAACAGCTGTTTTCTATGTGAATATATAGTAAAGTGTCATTTATTCCTGTGATTAAAGCTGAATTTATTAGATGATAAATACAGTAAAACAGTGTAATATTATATCAATGTAGAACAGCTGTTTTCTATGTGAATATATAGTAAAGTGTAATTTATTCCTGTGATTAAAGCTGAATTTATTAGATGATAAATACAGTAAAACAGTGTAATATTATATCAGTGTAAAACAGCTGTTTTCTATGTGAATATATAGTAAAGTGTCATTTATTCCTGTGATTAAAGCTGAATTTATTAGATGATAAATACAGTAAAACAGTGTAATATTATATCAATGTAAAACAGCTCAGTATTTTTGTGGAAAGCATGATATATTTTTTTTTTACAGAAAATTTAAAAAACAGCATTTATTTGAAATTGAAATCTTTTGCAACGTCTTTGCTCACTTTACTCCATCTTAATAAAAGTATTGACTTTTTAATAGTAGTGTATCTCAGATCCCACAAAAACATTGTTTGAATTGTTTCGTAAGCGTCAAATCATCATATCAGAACAATTTGTGAAGGATCAAATGACTGAAGACTGGCATAATGATGCTGAAAACACAACTTTAATAAAATATATTACAATAATAAACAGTTATTTTGTTTGTAATAATATTTCATAATTTGACTGTTTACAGTGTGTATGTATATAATAATGTGAGGAAAAAAGAACAAAGACTGGGAACGTTGAACATTAACTTTGTCTCTATGTTCTCCACAGCGAATGTGTGTGATGAGGAGCTACTCATGTGCCAGAACGGGGGGACGTGCGTCCAGAATCAGCGCTGCAGCTGTCCGCCTGACTTTAAGGGTGTTTTGTGCCAACAGTCGCGCTGCGAAGCAGGCAAAAAGTGCAACCGTGCCAGCGCGCTCACTCTGAGCCTGGCACTCCTGCTCTGCCCGCTCCTCGCCACCCTGCTGAGCTCCGCCGCCTCCTGAGATACTCCTGCTTCACCAGCAACGGGCACCGGGAGGGCCAGATGCTCGCCATCGCCCTCTAAAGGGTGCTGAATGTCGGAACGAGAAGCTAAAAGACTCTATTAGAGCTGGAAATCAATGGAACTCAAAATGTGCGCCTCACTGAGGACGAATGATACCAAAAACACACACACACACACACAAAGCCAACAAGGAGTGAGTTTCTTGTGCAATAGCTGCAAAATTCAATACGTACCCCACTTCCTCCACTCTGATTGGCTCAGTGTAGGCCGTATCCTCACAGCGATCGGAGACTGCAGGTTGTTTTCACAGAAAGACTGGAAAGACCACGTTTTTTTACACTCCCTCGCTGCAGTTTTTATCATTCAGATGTATGTAACGAGCGCTCACTGTCATTCGCTAAAAGCAAAGAGTATGAATATTATTGTGATATTTGTTATATCATGACTATTAAGATTTTAGGCACTGTACCGCTGGTTGTTATAGGAATGTTTGTCGCCACAGTTAGAGATCATTGATATTTACGAAGTATTCAGGACACAAACACACTAACCGACTTGTAAGAGAAGATATCTAATCAAAAGGAATTATTATAAACCCACATTATTCAACTATTTTTGGCAGAGAATATTTTTGGTTTGGATGTACGGCAGAAAGGTTTTATTACACTGTAAACTTTACAGCACACAGGTTATTATAGTACAAGGATCTATAATGTAGAGTTTACACTACACTTTGCAGTCAGGTATTATCCAAGATGAATTTACGCACTAAATGTACAAAGCAGAATTTATTCAATGGAAAACTCGACTGAAATGTACGGGATGGGGTTTATTACACTCTAAACTTTATGGTTAACAGATTTACAAAACTAAAAGAACTGAATGACATTTTATGACACTGTAAACATTACAGTAAATGTGACTGTTACTTGGCCACGTTTGAGTTGTCTCTGTGTCGGTCTTTTCTTCAGCACACACACACACACATCTGTTGAAGAACAAATATGCTGGTGTTCAGTATAGAGAAATATTTTATATATACTATAACTCTTTTTTATACTGTTTTTGACAAATGACCTCTTCAGATAGTCTGAACCCAAAAACATACAGTTGGGTACTTTCCAACTCTTTTAATGAGCTCATCTACAGTTTTTAATCAAATCTTTTAGCTTCTCCCTAATAGTGGCACGGCCTGTTCTGAAATATTTATTTTATGTTGAAGGCCAAAGAAGAGATTATTATTTTGCGGGTGCAAAACTCACAGCAAGTTCAGCTAAAGGCCTGAAACCACAGATATCATTCATAAATTCTGCAAATACATTTCCGGAATGTCTAATGTGTGTGTGTGTGTGTGTGTGTGTGTGTGTGTGTGTGTGTGTGTGTGTGTGTGTGTGTGTATTCTTCTAAAGAAATATTATTTTTATGTCCTACCTACACTAAAAAATTTTTAGTGTAGAAACAATTTTCACTAAGACATCGCTAGTAAATTTCAATACACAAATTATTTCAAAGAATCAGTAAGTAACATAATTAATTAAATGCGACATTTCTGAAATAGAAATACTGAAACGGTCTTTTGTTTTATTTCAGACTTCGAAAAATCGTCTTTCTTTTTTAAATTTCCGTTACATATTTCGGTGATTTCAACAAATACCAGACCAACCAATACCACAAAACAACAAAGAGTCCATCAAATCTGAGGTTTGTGCTGTAGTTTTCCCTCCAAAATGATGTCATTTCCTGTAGGATAATGTCATTAACAAATTAAGTGACTTCATGGCTTCTTTTGCTAATTAAATTGATTTTAAGAGCATTCTGGAAAGTGATCTTGAGGGAGCAGTAAAACCCAACGACTGATTATAATTAAAACATTTTCTTTGTTATAGTTTGATTTGAGAAGAGAGAAAAACTGATTATTTCTTAATTGTCAGTGAAGTTTATCATTTAAAAATTAGTGCAGCACCTGGGACACGACAAACATTTCAACATGCACTTAAACCAACAAATAAAAATTTAAAATTCACTTCTTATAATACTGTGACTAGTAGTGAGGAGAAATATTAGTTCCATCTTTTCCTTTTTTATTTTATCCAGTATGTCAAGACATAATAACTTCTTCTTCTGGGCCTTATATAACAGTCGTAGAGGAACCCAGAGATATATTTATATTTACTTTGGTCTGTGCGGTCATCTAGCTTTATGAAATATCTGAAAATGACACCCGAGCCAGTGAGACAACAAACAGGAAGCTGCTCCAATAATGTAAAATTACAACAAAAGCAAGATTCCAGAGGCCTTGCTGAGCCGGCATGTTTCTGATGAGCGAAAAATGCTGCGTCACGTCACAGTAGCAAAGTGTCCTGCACCTGAGAGGATCACGCTTTTACCTTAGTCAGCGAGCATTGATTACCATCCTCAGAATATCAATAACACACACACACGGAGAATACGTCAAAATGGTTCCTTATGAGCCAAAAGCTTCCTTCTTACCGCCTTCAGGAAGACACTTGATTAAAATGATGATGCATATAGAAAAACGAGTGCTAACAGGTGTTAATGGTGATAAGAGCGGGTCCTCTACAGGTTTGAGCTGTTCAGAACGGATTGTAGTTTAAGGCACATCATAAATCAAGTATTCTTAAACACACAACATCACACAACACGTACATCTCAGAGAGTCGATTTAATGCATGTTTACATCTGGAGGACATTTTTTTTTCGAGAGTTTGCTCAATTGCAATAAGTTTCTAGGAGATTTCCTATTGGACGTTAAAGAGACATTTAAAACATTTCTTAGTTTCTATAATCTATAGTTTTAATGAATGCTTTTTCTTTGCATGACACATTGATATTACAGTACATAATAGCTCTTTCAGTTTTATCCTGAACATTGCATTCATTTCACGTGTGATTGAACGAAAGAGAGGTTTTCGGGAGTTTGCGTAAAAGTCATTTCCTTTTGATTTTTCCAGCAAAAACATCCCGAGTGCTTCATATAAGAAGACCTTCCCTGACTTGTTTTTAAAGCTTCATTACAAGTTGTTCACTCATTGGCAATTAAAACAATTAATACAAGAAAATAATTAGATAGCACACACACATCTCAGAGATGTTTATCTGATGTGTGTTTATATATATTGTAATGTGGAGGTCGTATACTTTAGAGAGTTTGCTCATCTGCAATACGTCTAGGACGTTTCCTGTCAGATGTTAAATAGACGTTTCTCAGATGTTTGTACACAGCTTTCCAGATGAAGCACTCTTTAACAGACATCTAAATGCCTGAACAATAGCAAAGACATTTTTCTGAATGAAGCTTCCAACATTATACCTTCAAAAAACACTAATGCAACAAAATTCCACAAGATAATAAGACTTAAGGGTTGAAACTTGGGTTGTAAATTGTGCTACAGAAATCTGTAAAGCTTTCTATTGAAGTTTATGAGTATAGATGATCCAGGCCTGCACAGACATTTAGAGAGTACAATATATTGAGTTGCTTGGGTTTAAAACTGGGGCATGACAAACTGGTGTAATCCTGTACACGTTACGCCGCCTAGTGGTAACAGAGTCACTGCACATTTTCCTACCTTCAATGTAAAAAGGGGATTCTTTTCCTCTGAAGTTGCCTTTGATGTCCCACAGGGTTCAGATCTACACAAGTGAAAAATATTAATTATTAAAATGTAAAAATATAAACTATCTGCAAAACAGAGTATGTCTTGTTGAGGAGAACATTAATTAATGAGGAGAAAATAATTAATCTTAACTAGTTATACAAACAAAACGAAAGTCATTTTACTAGTGTTTGAAGTAAAAGTGCCTCGCCTCAGAATTTCGCGCCAAATCCTGTCAGTCTTTGTGCTTCGCGCGCTTGATCAAAACTAGACTTGAGACACAAAGTTGACAGTATAAGTAATTGCTCCAAATCCCATTAAGTAAAGGATTATTTGTGTTCCTTGTGTTGACAAATTTATCCTTTTAAAACGAGAAAACGAATCGTATAAGGGAAACGTTTTGGATTTCTCTAAAAGGTGAGTAATCTGCATATCTGCATCACTAATTTTCACTTGTTTTACTTGATAAAGTGAAGAGCACGTTTTCAGGAGTGTTACTGAATAAAGGGGATAGTTAGTTGGCCTCATATAAATAGATCTTATTTCCTGATCTTAGTAATAATATTAGAGTGGAAACGAAGCAGTCAGTCAAGTTTACATTGTTTAGAAAACAGATTTCCACTTTAATAATAATAATAAAATAAACACGATAATAGACATTTTGAAGAAATCGATTTGTTTTGTCGTAGGTTTTGGAGCAAAGGCGCGCCGCCATCTTGTAATACCGCAACGTGTGCCGTCACGGGGTTTGTTTGGTCCTTTAGCCAGCGAATACAAGCATTTCTTTACTTTTTGAACACATACTTGTTTTAAAATGTCGGAAGATAAGCTTGAAAGTATTGTTAAGCTCATATAAAGTCAAATTGCTTATATGTGAGCCGATATGGCACCGTTACAGGTGGGAAAAGTCATGAACCTGCTGATTTGGGGTGAAGAGTGGGTCAGAAGCACTACCTGGTGCAAGTGTGGATGGTGTTCCCCAATGCCCACTATGTCTAAGTCCGTCTGCTGTCAGGAGGCTGATCTGGACCATGTATTGCATGGTCACTATTGCATCATTATAATGCGTTTATTTGGTGTACAGTGCCGGAAGGTGGACATGTGGCAGTGGTTTCTCTTAAAACATGTTTGAGCAGAAACACTGGAGTGTCCTGTTAATAGCAAGAAGGCTAAGTGTATTCGCAGGTTAATGTAAAATGTGTTATTCACTACTGGTGAACGCCAGTGTAATGCAATTGTCAGAAAGGCCTGACATAAGATGCCACGTGAATGTTTTTGTTTACATCATGTTGTGCCTCCCATTAGGAAAACAAAGTTTGGGATACCACAATCAAATATTTGTTTGATGATATTCATCCAAATTATGGTTAACACCAATCTTTTCTTTACTTTTAATAAATTAATAAATAGAAGAGCCATATTAAAAAAAGTAAACACCCAAATAACTTCATATTTTCTATACCATTTGATAAGTTAGAGTGTACATCACCTGTGTTAAAACATATTGTAAATAAATAACTAATAAATTGTATCGGTCTTTAACTTTTCATAAGTCCTCTATTATACATTAACCTCAGGCATCACAAAATGGCATCTCCCTTGTTCCAAAGGATGTAAAAAAAAAAAAAAACACATCCCCATTTCTTTAAAATGGTTACATTTGTATTTTTTTTATATACATTTTATTAAAGTGAAAATCAGTTTACCAAGTAATGTAAACTTGACTGACTGCTTCATTTCCACTTTAAGACAGTTAGAATTTATGTATTTTAGCATTAGATCATATAAATGGAATAAGCCAATGAAAATCATGCACTAGTCATTTTATCACAGTAAAATAAAACCATAGCCCTAAGTGTCCTAAAATATTAAAAGACCTGAAGGGAATGGAGTTGATATTCAATGGTATTGATTTATCGACAGCCACTTTTAACATAATATTCATCCATTTCAGTGTGTTTAAAGTATATAGATTTCCAGTGGTTGTGGGAGATAGAGTACCGTAATATGATTTAGCGGAGCACTCACATGCAGTTTAATTAACAATAGTTACATGGTTTCGAGAATCAGTTCAATGATTCTCATAATAATGTTATAATTGCAATACAAAAACAAAACTTTTTTTTATTTCAAGTCTACAAAAAGTGCATCAGTACAAAAAGACCTGGTCATACACTTTTGTAAAATTGGCCACAGAAAAGATAAAACTCAACTACTGTGTCTTGCTTGCATACTTCAACTTTACCATTTCAAACTTAACCATGTACAACTCAAACATTTTAAATTAAAATGTTAAGGAACACGTCCCCTGGTTCTGTTCTTATTCATCTTTAATGCCTAAATAATGACTGTACTCAATTGCTTGTACAATCTATTCTAACAATTGGCTCAATCAAATATAATCCAGGTTTAACATAAAAGACCTATTGTACTTACCCCATCCTGCATGTTAAAAGTCAGTATAAAACAATCAGTTAAACACAAATAGCACTTAATGCACAACACACTTGCATGGCAAATCCACCCATGCAATTAACCTTAAATCAAAGAAGTGACAAACTATACAGACTGCTTAACCAAAAGTGGTTCTTGTCAGCAAGTCAACAGCTTAAGAAAGTGCCGTTATTGCATACTTTTTTTTTTTTTTTGGAAGACAAGCACAGCCTCCAACAAAGAAATAAAACATCCCTCTTCATGAATGAAAGTTATCGAATGTGTGTTTAGCAGCAAATTATGATTAGGAGGAGTCAAAGATTAAGCAAATACTGCCATCAAACTAATTCCCCATCCCTGACAAAGAGTTAACATGAATCCTTTGTACAGGTTGGGCTTTCAAATCATGAGTAAGAAACATCTTTCTCATTTTATTGCGGTTAAGCTTTAATGAAAAATAAAAACGGGGATAACGAATTTATCTTCTGTATCGTCTTGGCGGTGAGTAACGGTGGTGTTCTGAAGAGTATCTGGAAGATTGGCCAATACTTCTAGAGTCGGCATCATATGAATTAACTCTGTGTGTTGTGCGTGGTGCAGGTAAGCCCCGCCTGTCCGGTTCCAGTCCTCGAATTGGTTGGCGCTCTGGAAACCGTGGGTCTGTGGGCCGGTCACTCATCCGTGGGTCTTTAGTGCATTCCAGAGGTATTAAACGTGGCATTGGTTGCTGTGCCTGACCACTGCTCGTGTCTGGGATGGGGCCTGTTTCCATAGGAGTGAGCGTAACAGGTGCGGTCACAGTGCTTGGCCTCCCAACAGGGGGATGAGAAAGACTGCGAGCTAACTGATCTCGTTTCAAAATCTTCTTGACGTCACTTTCAAAATCTCTTTGCATTGTTTTAACTATAGTGTCCCGTCTCTCGGCATCTTCAATCAATGCTCTCCAATCACTTTGTTCCTGCAGAAATTAATTGATTCCATTAAAAAGGCACAAAACAGCACCTCTTCTGGTGGATCAAGAATGAATCTGGACGTTACCCTGAGTGTGCGTAGATGTCCCAGTATGAAGAGACTAAATCTAGCTCTGGTAATGGTTACATTCATCCTCTGACGATTTCCAACAAACCTTAAGTAGAAAGAAATGCTGCAATGTTTAAATGTTAAAGCAATATTTCAGTAGGTCATAATGTGATTACACACACTTACCCGATGGAACCCATTTCACTGCTGGCTCTCACACAAGACACAATGATACAGTCCATCTCTCGGCCCTGAAAGCCGTCGACAGTATCCACTTCCACCCTAAAACAGTGTTACACATGTCATTATACATTTACATTAAAATTGAAGTACAGTAATACCTTAAGATATGAGCGTCCCTACATAAGAGGAAGCCTGAGCAAATTTTTTGCTTTGAGATTCGAGCAGCTTACAGACGCTAGTTGGTCCAGCACTCATAGGCCACGCCACCAGTGGTGGACCGAGCAAATACGGGGCCCTAGGCAAATTTTGAAAAGGGGTCCCTAAAAGTCCGATCAAGGTCTGTATGTCTGATAGAAAACGTAACGGTTTGTGAGCACGATGCTTGGTTGTTGAGAGGGAAGTGGAAGTGCGCGATGCTCAGTTGTTGGCGCGGGGGGGGGGGGGGGGGGGTGGGCTGGTGCAATTGCGATTTTATTTGGGGGCCCCTGTAGGTTCGGGGGCCCCAGGCAATTGCCTACACTTGCCTAATGGTAAGTCCGCCTATGCACGCCACCATGCGTTTGTCAACTAAAATAAGTGTTCGCACAAGCAAAATCAGCAGTCGAGAAAAGATCGAGTGTACGTATGTGGAAAATGTTTGCACATGTATATTGAATAAAATGTGGTTTTAATTATATGACAGGAATCCTTATATACCATAATTTTGTGTGTGTGTGTGTGTGTGTGTCTCTATAGCAATTGAAAACATGTTTTTTTTCATTGTTATTAGCACTAATAAGGGAGTTTTAAGGGAGGGCCGGAACGGACACATTTTTTTGTTATTTTTTTATGGGGGGGAAATTATTTGAGATACGAGCAACTTGAGATACGAGCTCATCCTGCAGCGGATTATGCTCATATCTCAAGGTATTACTGTGTACATTTAAACATGTCACTGTACAAAATGTAATCTTATTTCATGTGAAACACTGCAGTAAAAAAATAAAAATTAAGTTATAACAGTCTGATGAAAGAAATAAAAACCAACTTTCTTCCTTCAGAAAACTGGCACTCACTGAAGTTGCTTGTTGATGCCTGAACCCCTAATGGTGTCCAGTATGTGTTGTTTCTGGGCGTTGTAGGGCGTAATGACACCCACTCGCACCGACTGCTTCTCGACCAGCAGTTTCAACAGCAGCAAGACCAAACGGACCTCTTTGGGGTTAATGAATGAACTGACAAGAGAAACACAATAGGTGAAGCGTTCAAACACAACAAGCCGTAAAATCCCACCCGCAATCCTCGATTTCTCACTCTCTCTCCTTCATCTCTCTCCCATCCGTCACGTCAAACACTTTGTAGGGCTTGAAGGGCCAGGTGAAGGAACAGCGCTTCTGAGCGGTCTCACTGCGGGACAAAAGCATAGAAATCAGAAGCGCACATTTATACTTGCATGCAAATGATACGTTTTGCCTAGCAGTGCAGATTTACTGGCCAAAAATATTTCTTAAAAATAAAATTGCAGCTTGGGATTTACAAATATAAAGAGAGCGAGTCTACAGGATTGGTTTCACTCTATTGTCCAGCACTCTTCACCTTTGATTAACTGGAGTGCTTTTTACCTTGCTCTTGGTGAATACACCTTTTATCTATGATTTAGCTTGCTTCATTGTACTCTCAGAATGAATAGGCCTTTACAGCAAAGTGGGAGTCAAGCACAAACAGGATGGCAAAAGCCATGCCACTGGAACATATTTCTTGAGGTCTGAAGGGTTCAGGGTTAGTTTGCAGTTAGTAGCTCATTGTTTTGAGCACTCACCACAAGCACAGTCCTCTCAATGACCTTAGGAGTTTTAACTCAGACTCAGTCATAGTCCACTCCTCCTGATCATACTGCCTGCACTGGCCCTTCCTACACATCATAAACATGGTGAGGAGTCTTATTTCAGAGCATTCTTATCGCTTTCTCGCTCTCCCTCCCTACACATGCCTCGAGTGCAAGCTTTCCAAACTAACAAAGAGTTGTGTGTGCATACCAGTCATTCTGAAGAGCACTGTTGTAGATGTACTTGGAAGGGAAATCACAGATCTCAGGGTGCATACGATACTGCACACTCAGGAGGAAGATGGGAGAGAGTTGTGGGTTTGATGGGTGAAAGTTTTTGCATAACCTTGCCATAAGAGACTGGTCGTAGCCAAACTCTTTTGCTTTCTGTTCAAACACACAAGAAAAACATCAGATTCATATCTTGCACATCTTTTTTTTTGTTAAGCAGATTTAGTTTACTACCATAATTTACAAGGCAAAGCTAAAATAATAATTTGAATGCCGGTAATACAAATGCTCTGTGGCTAACATGGCAGGTTACCTGGGAAACAACCGTTGGTGGAAGCTGATTGGGGTCACCAACGAGGATTATGGCAGGAGCTCGGTAAAGCATGGGAATCAGAGTCTCGGTTTCTTTAGCCTGACTAGCCTACAAATGTGCAAAGACAAATCAAGTAGCTATGAAATGTATTGGTTAGGAGTATTTGTAGGTTTACAAATATATGTACAGTAATACCTCGGTTTACTAGTTTAATTCGTTCCAAGAGCTCGTAACTCAATTCTCATACACCACAACAATTTTCCCCATTAGAATGCCAAAAAAAAAAATGGATTCGTTCCACACGACCATAAATGTCCATTTTAAATATTTTTTTGGTTTTACCCTATTAATTACACTTAAAGTTATAAACATTAAGATAAATATGAATTAATAATTGACCATGTACTGTAGCGCGCACTTCAGCTTTGAGTAGCGTCGCTGCTGGCGTGAAGGAGACGAGAGGAGGGTTTTACTGCTTACAGGGAGAATTTCATCCCTTCTTTCTCACTCATCTCGAGGTCATTCTCTATATGCTGTACGTATATATTTCACTATGTGAACAATAGCGATCACAATTAATGTTAACAACATGAGGTAAAACCGCTGTAAATCACAGAGCGACGCTGAGAGAATGAACGAATGAAGGGGTGATGGGCTTTGTGAGACGCTGTTGTTAGGATATTTCCAGCATTAGGACTTTTCCACAAGAAAATGCATGTGGGCGAGGGAAAAAAAATTCTCGCACTTCGATACATTGCTCGTACACAAAGTCACTCGTAAACCGAGGTATTACTGTAAAAAGGACAAAAATGCACCATGACATTAAAAACATTATATACTCTTGAATGTGTTGTTTTAATGGTAAGAGGTTCCCTTCATTGGAGATGAAGGACGATATTGCATTTATAATCTTAATACATTAGTGTTTGACTAAAAACTAGTAACGGAAGAGATTTTAGCACCTCGTCGATGATGACACAGCTAAATGGTTCATGTCCCAGTCGACGGAAAGCACTTTCGAGGACAGTACTTCCACTGGTGCTGAGAGTGCTGCAGATCACATGAGCATTCTGCAGCACAAATGCTCGACTCTCTTGACGCTTACTGTGAGACTATGCAAATACAAGAGATGCGTTTGTTTGCGGTAATATTATAAGTATTGTGAAACATGAATTGGATAATGTGATTGTTTACCTCTTTAACCTGCCGACTCAGTCCTTCCCTCTCCTTCATAAACTGCATCTTCTTCTCCATGAACTTCTTAAACTGTCATCCAAAACAAAAGTTTATAGAAATAACGACAGCATGAAAATATATATTTTTTAAGTTTATATATATAAAAATTCTCATTAGTAGAATCTTTTCATTCAGAACAGCCTATATTCTTTGTCTTTTAAAAACTCCATAGTTGCATGGGTGGAGAATGCATTACATCAGTAGAATCCTTCGGTGTCTTTGCACATCGCTGTGAGAGATCATCAATGATCTGGTCCAGTTTCTCCATCTGCCTTTGTACGTCAGCTTCTGCAGTTTGCTGGGCACGCTCTATATACACACACAATTATACATTTATAATTCAAGAGTTTATGCACATGTAGGTGGTATTATTGCATGAATTTGTTGCTCACGTGCTCTAGCTTTAGTCTGTTGGTCGAGGCTGAAAGGTTTTAGTGACTTGGAGATGGTTCTTTCGTTTCCCAATCTCACCAGGTTTATGTCACCGCAGTTACCTGTACACAAACGTGTTGTCATGCTTTGTGACAGTATATGGCATGCATGCTTTTTTCAGTGGTCAATGCATGTGTAGGCTTAGAAACCTTGAGGAGCGTTTTTGTTTCTGCATTTTTCTTTAAAGATCACAATGACTTTCTTCATCAAACTGTCGATGGCAGCATTAGACGGTGCACAGAGAAGAACGCGTGTCCGTCGAGTCTTGGACTGAAGCTTCCTCACGGAATCAAAACTGTTATTACCCTAAACAGATAACCACACACACAAAAACACTCAGCAAAAATGAATCTTGAATCAGTATGATTAAGATGTCATTGCGACCATGAACCGTTTGCAGGTATAAAGATAAATACCGAAGACAGTAGTTTATACAACAGCCCACCAATGGTTTTACTCTTCCCGGTTCCTGGAGGACCATGAATAAGGAGAAATTTGGGGGTCTTCCGTGTACTCTGTATCATGGCAAGACCACAGGATATTGCCCTTGCCTGGTCTCTGTTGTACTCCTGGAATGCAAAGAGGAAAGACAGAGCCCATTATAAAGGAATATGATAATCTACTTATTAGATTTCACCCATTGAAGTTGCACATGCATCACTCGAAAGGTTCTAAAGCTCAAACATGGGGCCACAATTCAACCTTGTTCAAGACATAGTATAGGAGTATGAGAATTAGAAATAAAATGCTTATAACTATTTGTCTGCTTTATCCGACACACCTAGTTCAGTTCTGCAAAATGTGGTATGATTTGAATCAGATGCATTAAAGGAGACATACAAAGATGTATAATGCTGCAAGTCTTGGGACCAAGATTAGGAAACACTAAACTCAAACTCACTGGTGCATCCAGGTCCGGTTGGCTATGCGGATTGTGTGTGAAATAGGACACGTGTGGAGCAAGAACAGGACGCAACATTGGTCCATTTCGCAGAAAACAAAGTGCGCGGAACTCCCGGAATATACTGATCATAGATCCAATGACTTCACAGCACACAGGTTGGGCATTCACCGAAGATACATTACCACGGGTCTGAATAGTCAAATTTAGGGTTGACCTGGAACCTGAGGAAAGACAGCATGGTGAGACAGTGCACAAATGTGCTCATTAATAAGGATTGTGTACAAGTCACACACCTGGGCCTCTGGAAACATTGGACCGGGACACACAACCAAAATGAGGATATGGTTCATGGAAATTTGGTTCATCATGGGCATATGCCCCAGTGTTGTCCGGCAGCCATAGTAGTACAAGGTCATCTTCTTTTGGGTACAGTTGCTTCATGTCACATTCCTGAGAAATGCTCACTACAAACATAGTACAACTTTATGAAAAGGTTGATACTTGAAAGTAGACTCTTTGCTAACTTTACCTTTACTAGAATACACTTCAACTGAACATCTACCAACAAAGCTGGACGTACCTGTGAAGCGGGCACTAGCTGTACGATTACTGTACTCTATACCCTGGACCTTTAGGTTAAGCTTGACCCTGCCCTCTTTGAGCCATTCACTAGCCATCTATGGAAAATGGAATTGATTAACATCATGAACACTGATATATAGCATTCTATTCAAAGCATAAGATTTGGACTATGCAGCACATCAAGAACTTGTTTACATCTAAAGATTAAGGTATTACAGAAGTAAGATGTAGTCCCACCTCTTCAAATGCATTAATCAGCAGCAGGGGGTACAAGGTGTTGAAGTACTCCAGGTAGCTTGGGAACTTAACCGGAACATCCTTCAGAGGTAGTTGGCATAGATCATTTGGACTCCCAAATGTTTTGTAATTGTCAAGCATTCTATATTCCCATTTAAGGATTGCTTGGGTTAAGACCGAAAGGTCAAACTTTGGACTTGGGTCCGTCGTGGCTGCCGGTTTGTTAACTGGAGCCTCGGGTCTTTGGTATACCTTGTAAGTTGGTGGCTCTGAAGTAGAGCTTATTTTAGTACTAGTGACCAACTTGGGGGCATGGCTCATAGGCAGATGGGTGTGTTGTGAAGGAAATGGCTTTGGGAATTGTGGAGGCGGCACAGGTTGTATTGTTTTGGGGTGTGGCATAGCTGGGGGCAGTCGGGGAATCCTCGCTCTAGCAACATTAGCAGCAGGAGGAGGCTTAGCTCCTTTTTCCATTTCAAGGACTAATGAGGCACTGCGGGAGCAGGGGTTGTATATTTTTGTGGTAGAAGGTTTGGCTTTTTTCATTGGTGGCATGTCAGGCTTCAAAAACAAATGATCAGCAACTTTTTCCTCATTACACATGGTACTCGAAAGAGGGGGATGAGGAGTCTGAAAAGGTTTGGTGGCTGATTGCCTTGAGATGTCGGACTCACTATCCGTATCAAGGTCCATGTCAACAGGATCTCTCTGGGTAAGAAAGAGCTCATTTTCCTCATTTCCAGTATCAAACTGCTCCATTTGAGAGCACAGTTCCATGTCAGTGGGTTCCATCTGAGTGAGGAACATCCAATCATCATCAACGTCCTCTTTTGGTGCCTCTGTGGCTTGTTCTTCCATTTCAACAGAAACAGGCTCACTGGCTTGAAAGTACTTGGACTCCATTATTGTCCTATTATTTCCAGCCCCATCACCTCTAGAGTTACTGGATGCTGATGCAACCTTTTTATTATCCTGCTGCAGATTAGGATCTGGTTGAAAGCAGGGAAAGGAATCACCATTCCCGCTCCTTGCAACTGTAGTTTTTGATGAGGGCGGATTTGTCTTTGCTGGTTTAGGAGCTGATGTGATGGCTCCTGTTGCTGGCCTCTGATGTTTCTCACGACTTTGCCTGAAGAACTGAACATCCTGAGATCCCAGAAGTTTCTTGTTGCCTTTTCCCATAGGTTTCTTTGGAGAGGTCTTAGTGGCTCGACACACTCGCCTTGAATTCTGTTGTACCTTCACTTTCTGGCCATGGCACCTCAGTTTAGCCACACAATCCAGGGAACGCTGAGAAAGATCAAAGGCTTTTCTTTCCTTCTTTTTTAATCCCAAACGTTCCGCTTTTGATTCTGGCTCAACAACTTTACGTACCTTCCTTGGAGGAACAATGGCAGGGGTGCCACGTGAGGTGGAAGCAGAAAAATAAGGAGAGGAAACAGAGCTGGAGCATGGAGAGGAAGACGGAATACCAGATGAGGACGGAGTGGTTGACGAGGAAGGCTCTTCTTCATCCTGAAATATGGAGCTGCGTTTCCAGGAATGGCGCCTGACCTTTTGAGCAAGGGCATCAATCATCAATGGCTTTTTAGGCTGTAAAATATCCCTCTTCTCAGATGGAATGGCTTGTGCGCTTTTAACCTGCAGAGGTTTTGGTTTGACAAATTTATCCCAGCTTTCTGAAGTACTGGATCCTTTGGACGATGCACATGAATCCACTGTTGGTTGCTGAGGTTGTCTGGTCTTATCTTCTGCTTGCTGACAGGCCCTCTCAATGTCCTCATCTGGAATCATTTCAGTCTCTGATGTCCATGAGGGAGATGCTTCACGAGGAGCTTCTTCCACCCGTTGTTTAGATGTTTGGTCTTTCTTTGTCAGGACTGATGCATCAAACTCTGAATCATTCCAGGCAGATGCCACATATTGCTGGGTCTCAAACTCAAACACTTGTGATTCACTAAGATCATCATAGTCACGCTCCGGACTCTCAGGCAAAACAGGATGTCCTGGAGAGTTGTGAACAGACCTTAGGATGCCATTTGGCCTTTCATCGTTATCAGACTCTTCATCAGAGATAACAATGGTCCTGGACTCTACCATTTCCTTTGAGTTGCCTGTGGACCTTTTCCCAGCATCTCTAGAGTCAACTTCAGAGTCACTAGATTCAAGCTTGCGGCATGAAGTTTTGATCAATTTGTTTAGTCTGACATTGAGGGGTTCATTATCCTCATCCTCCTCAGCAGCTCCAAAACCACGGTCCTCCTTAGCTGATGCAAAATTAACAGGTGTTAAGGACTCTCCAGGACTTCTTTTGATAATGGCTTCAATCTTTGACCAATTCTGGTTATTTAATTTGGATCGAATTTCCTGCAGTTGACCCAGATCTGGTTTAATATGTGCCAACTCAACAGCAGGCCTCAGTTCTGAAATCAACACGGGGGCAGGAGGTTCCTTTTTAGCCTTTATGATGTCGTCGTCAAGACCGCTGCAGAAATCCTCATCCAAGATGCAATTTTCATCATTCCAAAGTGGCTCTTTTTTAATAAAAGGGTCACTTGCTCTGCTTGGACCTGCCTCCTGGTCATCATGTTGCCGTTGCAGGGTTGGCATTGACTTTCTGGAGATAACGGTGTTTGTAGTTGCCTCCGCTGATGTAGATGAGGATGGAACAACAGGGGATACAGAAGAATGTCTCTCTTGCATCGACCGAACAACCTTTTTTAAACAGTTTTGAAGCTCTATAGATTCAGAACGTGTTAGATCCCATCGTTTGTTTGTAGCTCCGCGCAGCTGCTTGTTAAGCGAATTCAAAAAATGGTTAGCACGTGGGACAGATCCAATCTTTATACCTTCTTTCAGGAGCAGTCGAATCAATGTCATGCAGCCTTTAATTATGGCATCAGTGCCAGCTCCAGATGTAGGCGGCCTTCCTACCATCCCGAGATTGTACGAGGTTGAACTGACACTGTGAATCCCACCCATCCTGTCTGGTGGTCCATGTGGTTCATTCGATAGGACAATGCACATTACAATCACTTCCACCCACTTGGGGGCACAGCGAGAAAGTATTCCCATACGTCCTTCTGTAGAGTGTAGCTCAACAATTCGAATGAGGATACGGGTGAAGAACTCTGTCACTTTATCGCACATACTTGTCTGTCCGGTCAGTGCATGTTGATTAGCTAGTATCTTATCACAAAGATAGTGAATGACTTCACTAATGTAGGAGGCATTGAGTTCTGGAAGTTCCATTATGGAACGAACAAATGGAATAAACCACAGAAAAGTGCTTCCATATACACGCATACTCTGACCCATCTCAGAGTCAAGCACTTTAACCAAAGACTGCATATCCTCATAGATCACATAGTTGTTGCAAATGCCACTGTTGGACGTCGAACCAGATGCCTACATGATCAGAAGGGGGTCAAAAAATAAAATAATACTGAAAACTTTTTCCTAACAAACATTAAAAGTAATAGAATACCAAGAGTGTAGTAAATGTTTCTTATATAAAATATGCTGTGGTGCAGTAGAGCAATGAAAGTGAAATCTTACTTGGTTCAGTTTTTCTGAGGAATAACAGTCGTACACCATCTGACTGCAAGTCACCATATTGTCATCATATTCTGGCTCTACTTTAACCATACTTTAAAAAGAGACAAGAAAAAAAGGATTAAAAAACCGTACATTACTAAGCTCTTTCTGACAACACTACTTCCACTAAACCATTTGCTGTGCAAAAGGCACTAAAATCAACCATTTGCTGTGTCAAATATTGGGCAGGTTTGCTAAAGCAGACATTAAACGGTACGGTTTTAACGGTATCTGTTGATGTTCCCTGTTAAACGTCTCATGTTGAATCAATTAAAGATCTTGTTTTGAAATCCTAGGGCAATGCATAGAATAGAGAATTGACAGGGTATTAAAAGGGTAATGAAGCAATTTCAGGTTTTTGACTGGCAAATTTTTAATTTAAGGAACTGCACCAACAGTGCTACAGTGAATAGCCTCACTATCCATTTAATCATATACAGGGAATTCATTTAAAGAATATAACAGAATCTGTGGTGTTTTATGCAAATTGCATATTAAAATTTAAAAATTAAATCTGTTCAGAAATCAATGCAAATGAAAATGCAATTTTTAACCAACCCTTAATGGATTTGGGAGGCATGACAAAAAATGTGTGTAACAAATTTGAAAAGGAGTGACAACCAATAGTAATGGGGAATTACAAACCATTTGATTTTAAAACATGTTACACTCAATGATGTGAATATTTAATTTGCCAATAAATAAATAATTGCCTTTTGTTGAGTCAGTTATGGCAGATCTATAATCAGAAGGAATGCATTGCATTTAAAATTGTTCTTATGCAACAACAACGATTTCCATTCAATAAATGCTAGACTTACCCTCTGGTTTTTTGCTGGATGCTTCTTATTTCCATATCATAGCTAGCTGCTCCAGTGATGGTCTGAAAAGCCATACTAGGGTCAACTTGACCCCAGATCTTTGAACCAAGTCGGTCCAGAATTACCATAAAACAGTGGAGGGCTGGCCAGAACGGGTCAGAAGCTGGGTTATCCTCTGAAAAAATAAACTTTAAGTCAATTTTATGACCAATTCCATTAAAAACAGAAGAAACAGGTTCATGACATACCATTTTTCAACCTTTCCATTGTATTGAGTATGCAAAGCGGGATGTTAAACTGTCCCATGAACAGCGAGTCCATTGCCTCAGCGCTGAGCTGCGTTAGCAACATACAGATGCCTATAGGGCACAAAACAAGAATGACTTCAAAAAGGTCATATTGACTCACTATGACATGAGCGATTAAAAACACTTGCCAATTCCAGGTAAACTTAGCACCATGTCATACAGGAAAAAGAAACATCTAACTAAAGAGAGACAAACCACAAGCTCTCAAATTGAACGAGGGAAGCAAGTAAGGGAAAGCCAGTGAGAAAAGAAGTCTTGTAGAAAATGAACAAACATACCTAGCCAGTAATTCTTCTTATTTTTTGAATCATAGAGGTGAGACGGCAGCATTTGTATAGTTCCCCCTGCGTAAGACCCAGGATTCAAGTCTGGAACATCCAAAGATATCCCAAGCTCAATGATATAAAACATGCAAAAGAAAATCTCTTGAAGGTCATAGTAGGCGTCCCGGTCCACACTCTTCATGGCCTTTGCTGCATCAATTGCCCAGCGACGCACCTGGAATGAAAATTTGGAGTAACAACAAGGAAAATGACCAAATATGTAAAGTAGTAGAAGAGGACCAGCTTTTACATAGCTTTATTGACTGAATTACCTGTTCATTGGGATGGACAAGGAGCAAATATGTTCCTTGATACATCTCAAACACCGTTAAAGACTTATTCATATCCTGCAACTTGCATAAGGCCTTTACCACCATATCACCTGTAGAGAAATAAGAGGTGTCGAAAACCGGCAAACACATTCTTTGATGTATCAGACATGCTTTTTCATTTGATTCTGATTGGTCAAATGGACCCTTTTCAAAGGCAGAGTTATTAAAGTGCCCATTATTATGCCTTTTTCATACATTACCTTCCATGCGGTTTGTAACAATTGTTGGTTAATGTAAAAGGTTTGTAAAGACTTAAAGATCAAAGTGCACAACAAAATTAAGTTATTGCCTCCTAAAAAAAAAAAAAAAAAAAAAAAAAAAAAAGATTCTTGAACTGCCAAAATGAGTCGTCTGCAATTCCATTCTCTCTTTGTACTTAAACACGACTAATTTGCATAATGGTCTTGATTGGCTGCATAAGGGTTATATAAGGGTGCGGGCTATATACCCTAAGGACACAGTGGGAGACACTGCTTTTTCTTTTAATTCTGTGTACCGTGTGTACTGTATACTGAGCCTGTACAGTTATGGATAATTGACGTCATGCGAGCAACATTCGAAATGTGAAAAAAAAAAAAAAGTTCATAGATCTATGGGTGCGGGTTATATAAAGGTGCGGGTTATGCCGACACTTTTTCACAAAGCCCGCGGGCTATATGATGGTGCGGGTTATGTGCGGGAAAATACGGTGAGTGCAATGATTTTTCTGGAGCTGAAATTCAGATATGGTCATGTCGTTTCGTTTCCAGCACTCATTGTAAGCAGGGACAGGTTTGAACTGCTATGAACAGGGACAATCCACTGTGGAAAAACTTGGTTTGCACCTCAAGCGGAAAAATAATTAAAAAAAACCCCAGCAAGCTTCCAGTTTTCCGACCTTTTTAGCACGGAATGAGGTTGTTATGGGAACATGACTTACACAGATGACGGTCGCAAAGCAGGTACGGATACTTTAAAACTTCAAACAGTGGGCAGCGAAGACTGTCGTGGAATTCTGAAGGAGAAATTGACACCGGCTTCTCGTGATCATCTTCAATGATGAATAGATCGTCCTCTTCCAGCTCCTGGTTCAGATTGTATTCCAACAAACCCAGGAGTCGAGCCTTTTCCATTTTCCACAAACGCTGTAAGAGATTGAGAATGAATGTCTCATGCGAGCCAAAACAGTCCAATATGACAGTTTTCATTAAACTGTTAATGTACAGTATGCCTTGAATGAAATGGAAGTTTCTTTGGATAAAATCATCTGCCAAATACATAAACATAATTCATTATATTTATATAGCGCTTTATCATAGACACTCAAAGCGCTTACATGGGGGGGGGGGGGGGGGGGGGGGGGGTCTCCTCAACCGCCACTAGAGTGCAGCATCCACCTGGATGATGCGACGGCAGCCATATTGCGCCAGAACACTCACCACACACCAGCTTATTGGTGGAGAGGAGACAGAGTGATGAAGCCAATCAGAGAAAGGGGATGATTAGGAAGCCATGATGGACTAATTTGGCCAGGACGCAAGTTTATAACTTGGATTTCTAGGGGTTAAATGGATCGTAGTTGGACCAGGCCTTACGGTTGCGCACGCAAATGATATGCAAGTGATAATTTTGCTGTGATAAATAAAGTTGCACTTAAAATGTAAAAGTTTTGTCTCGCCAATTTACACATTCAAGCAATTCTAAACCAATTCAGTGCAAGAAGCAAAAGATCAAGTGAGCTCCAGATTCCCCCTTTCCCTCCCAACAGACCCCCAATCCTCTGTGATGAAAGTCTACTGCTATAAACGGATTATGCTTTTGTTTGTTACGACAATTAAGACTCAAGGTCATGCTTCAGGAGCGTAAGCGGCATTTATTTTAATCGACGGTTTCCTATGGAAGTTCCTTTGTAATGGTTTCCTTCCGATTAGGTTATTGATACATTTTGGCCATTGCACCTTTATATGATCATTATTCCATTCTACTTTAATAAATCACTATGTAGATCTCATCTTTTGAGTGTTTAGAAAGCCGTGAGGCTGGATTCCCATTAAAACATTGTAACTTGCACATCATGCCCCATTTTTTTATATACAGTAATACCTTGGTTTACGAGCAAATCGGTGTACGAGCATTGTATCGGTGTGCGAGAATTTTTCCCTCATCCATGCGCATTTTTGTGTGGAAAAGTCCTAACGCTCAGAATCGTCGCGCGCATTGTTTCTGGAAATATCCTAAACACAGCCTTTCATAAAACAGTCACGCAGTTCCAACCCCTTTATTACACCTTAACTCGTTCATTCTCTCAGAGTCGCTCAGTTTGGCTGCATCATTCACCACAGTGAACACTTTTATAAGTGATTTACCTTGTGTTGTTAACATTAATTGTGACCGCTATTGTTCACGTAGTGAAATATATACGTAGTTCAAGAATTCATTGTCTACTAGTTCTGCCTGTGTGTGTGTGTGTGTGTGTGTGTGTGTGTGTGTGTGTGTGTGTGTGTGTGAGTGGGGGCGTGGTCACTGACACACCTGATTCTCATCTGCCTATGTAGTTCACTTCTCTTCACTCCTGTGTTGTCGAGTCGTTGTCTGTCTCGCGCGCGTTTCCCGTGTTCCACGACCTTCACTCTTCACTTCATTTGTTTTCTGCACGATTATAATAAATTCACTCATTTGCACTTGAATCCGGGTTTTGCGTTTTCCCCCCTCCCTCCTCTGTCTCTCGTCTCCTTCACGCCAGCAGCGACGCTGCTCAAAGCTGAAGTGCATTACAGTAAATTGTCAAGTATTTTTAGAGTTTGTCAATTATTAATATTTATAAGATCTTAACGCTTATAATTTTATTTTAACTGTAATTAATAGGGTAAATCAAATTTAAAACGGGCATTTATGGTCGTGTGGAACGAAGCAATGGATTTTTTGTGCATTCTTATGGGGGGAATTGATTTGGTGTACGAGCATTTTGAGTTACGAGCTCTTGGAACGAATTAAACTCGTAAACCAAGGTATTACTGTATCTATATATATAGAACAGGCCATGACAATTTAACTCCCAATCAGATAATTGTAGTAAGTCTTCTCTCTTTCAAAGAAAAGGCGTTCCAGAGGCCAAAGATCAGAAATAATGCCAGCTGAACATCTGAGCTTCTGCAGGCCTCAATTAGGCTGTCCACACACACATTTTCATCTTAAAGCGCATCTTTTTCTCTCTACGCTCTGGCCTTCTGTCCATACAGAAACTGCGTTTTTTGTCCTGGACAGTGAAAACAGAGGTTTTTAAAAACCATGACGCTTATACATGTGACCTTGTTTCAGTAGAGGCATTTACCCAGTATTGTGCCCTTCACTAAATCACACTGTTGCTAAAGATACTGTATGTTACTGTGAGACTGATAAGACTGTACAAAAGAAGACAATTTACTCGCAATTGCTGTCCTGCAGCAAAACATGAAGGCAGTTGTGTTGTAGATATAATTATGACAGAGAATGACCTGGACGGATCAGTGAAGGTTGAGATATTTTGCTAAATTGATCTTGCCAGAAAAATAATGCTCTGTTTGAATCATCTCACTGAGCTTTTAAACAGTAAAGGTGAAGTTCGCATTCGGCGAGGTTTCACTACAGATAATAAACTTTGAACATGCTAATGTGGATGGAGAGCGCTTTGAAATGAAATTGTTTGCAAATACATGGGGATTAATAATAATTCATTACATTTATATAGCGCTTTATCAAAGTCTCTCAAAGTCGCTTTTACATGGAAGGGGGAATCTCCTCAACCGCCACTAGATGCAGACATTAGGCATCTGAAGACAAAAATTGTATAACTTAGAATTGTTTTTAATCATAATCAGCTTATGTATCTGTATTGTTTTATTCATAATTTGTTATATTATATTCCTAGTGTAGATTTTAGATTTTAGTTTGCATGAACAAATGTTTGAGTGTTATACGAGCATTGAAACATGCATTTTTAGTTCTTCACAAGACACAATGCTCACATGATAGGCACATGTTAGGGGCCCATAGGATGTATGCATTCCACTTTTATCAGAAGACAACTGTTCCTCTGGTCATGCAAGATGTTACTTTGGTAATGTATAAAAACCCAACGCATGTTACAGAGAACCAGAGAAACACGGAACAAAGACCACCTCTCCAGTATACTCTTTCTCTCCTATGTTTTGACATATATAAAAATAAATAAGAGATCTCTTGGCAAAATTACTGGTGTCTGGTCCCGTGATTTAAACAGCAACGGGGACAAAAGCTTGTTTTACAAGTCTACAGCATCTATAACCATGTTTCCATCCAAATTTGAGAATGTAACTCATGCACAATAAAGCTCGGCTTCCACCAAATTCAGGCAGAGGCAACATAAGTCCAGGAGAGCCGGTGTCCTGCAGGGTTTAGCTATAAAAAAAAAACTCACCTGCCTATAGCCTTAGTAATCCTGAACACACCTGAACTAGTTAATCAGAGTTGGAGCTGAACTCGGCAGAACGCTTGACCCAGTCAAACCAATATCTAATTGCTGATTGGGCTTTTCCATATATATATATACATATATACACACACACACACACACGCACACATACATATATAAAAAACTAACTTGCGCTTCAGAGCGTGCAGAAAAAAGAAAAAGCTAACAGTCTTGACATGGATGAGAACAGTCATGAAAGACACGGTCTGGGTGGTAATTGTACCAAACAAGCTTAAAAACAGACTTATGGTTTATAACAATGGACTCATTACAAAAATAAATAAATTGCATGGCTTTGCTTCAGAAGGCCTTCAATAACCCGTATGGATTACGTCCATGATGGATGGATTAACGTTTTTGGGCTTCGAAATCCAAGTTACCATTCATTCCCATCACAAAACTTGGAAGAGTTTTTTTTTTAAACTCCAATTTTGCTTGACTGAAAGAATTAAGTCATACACCACAATTTACTCGCCCTCAAGCCAACCTATAGATGTATACGTTTCATTTTCAGTGAACTAACTCTTTAAGTGCATACATTTATGAACATTCAGAGTAGCAAAATCTTGAAGCATTGTGTTTTTAAAGCTATATCAATATTGTTTGAGCAATGCATTTACTCCTCAAGCCGACCACGGCAGTCTAGGTCAGGGGTCGGCAACCCGTGGCTCCGGAGCCGCATGCGGCTCTTTCACCTCTGTGCTGCGGCTCTTTCATCCCCAGCACGTAACTTGTAGCAGCGGTCCCGCTATCCGCGCTCGGTCCGCTGTCGCTCCGCCCATATGGCGGTAAATCCGTGCCTTTAATATACGAGTGCAAAACAAACTAAACATCTAATCTGCGCGCGCGCGAACATTCACCCGCTCTCGACTGCTGTTTTTGCTCGCGCGAGCATTTATATTTTTGTCAGTCGTGGGGCGGGGTTTGCTCTTGCAATAGTAACATCAAATGTCATTGGTTAGTTCCCTTTTTTCCAGAGGTTAGTTGTGATTGGACGCCTGTGATTGTCAATCTAGAGCTGAGGCAAATATACGATTCAGTCACATTGCATATTATGGTTTTTCTGTCGATTAAATTGTATTAATATTGATTTATTGTAATTTCACGTGTCCCAGTCGAGTGATTTAAGACCAAACTATACTTTATACAGGTTTTCTAGGATTTATTAAAAGTAAATTGCACAGGCACGACCTTCTGAAAAGAAGTTGTATATCGCTTCATATATAAACCTTAGATTGCGGCTCCGGACATATGTGAACTTTTTTTTGTTAAATATGGCTTTCAACATTTAAGGTTGCCGACCCCTGGTCTAGGTCACTGGAGTCACTCAGACGGCCGTCTCCTACATGATCTACGCTGCCATGCTCAGCTTGAAGAGTACAAGCGGGATATTTATTGAAGCGGCAGTGGATTCCAGTATCCAGTAAAGCAATGCTGGGTTAAATTTGTTGATTGCAAATGTATTTTCCACGCCTGTACTGAAGTGTAATAAATGTAGCTCTTATAACGAAAGGACCACAAACTGCTTAGACTAGTCTTACAATTTAGTCAAATCGCTTATTCATACCATCAGTTACAATCCATATTGCAAGAGAAATATTTTCCAATGTGGATTTTGCTGCTTATATAGGATCAATTGTTAATCATACAGCAGTTCCTTTTAATCATGAAAGATACATTTTGTTTTTGGCATATATACACATTTCCCAGATGCTTTTATCCAAAGCGACTTGTCAATGTGTTTCTTGAACGCAATGCATTCTAATCACTTCTTGCTTTCCCTGGGAATCGAACCCATGACCTTGGTGTTGCAAGCACCACACTATACTGTTTGAGCTAAAGGAAAGCTGTGCAAATCATTTTTTTTTTCAATTAAATGTACTAAAAACCGACTGTGCCTTTGTTTCTCATGACAATGCCTTTAACAAACAGATTATTGTAATTGTTTGCTGCTCCCCAACAGAGATTTTGGCATGTGTAAGGGTTAGATTCTGACGGTTAAGTGTGGAGATGCGTGTATGTTTTCACAGCCTCCCCTCCTCAAACCACACACTTTACAGAAGATGATACGTTGCCCCTTTAACTCATTTTTGGCCTCTCCGTCACGCTTCACGTTAAGCTGCAGGAAACAGCTTGTGAATAACGCTTTGTGCAGTCAAGGTCAAGAGGCGTGAGAACCGTCCAGGGAGTCAGATAAAGGTTTCCAATAAAAAAAAAATAAAAAAAAAAGATTTATGCGTGTCAGGTGGGCATATTATGGGATGGTGAGGAAGACGATGAACTGGAAAGCGTACATATAAGAGGTTTATGATAATTATTCATTTGCTTATAAAATCAACTCTGAAAGTCTTTGATCAAAGAAAAATTATGATTTACTTGAATAAATACTGTTGAATATTATTTGCTGAATAAATGTCATCAAAATGAGTTTTAGCTGTAAGAGAGACTACCTAGATCACGAATTAAGACATTAGTCACGCAAATTTTACCTGGTTTTCTTTTTTGGTGAACTCTCACCACACTATATAGAACATACTTTAACGATCACAAAGTAATTCAAGTGCACTAGCTACTCAGACAACACGTGGTTCTGGACGCACCGACAGTCTTAACCCGTTTACACAACTGGCCCCAGGTTATTGCTTGAGTCGTCGGTCCTCTTCAGGGTCGCATCACTGATCTATACAAATAACTGGATCGCTCATTGCTTTCTACACTGCCATCATCTGGGATATTACGAATCAGAGCATCCAAGTAGCAGCACAGACTGATCCAGATCCAGCAGAACCGCCGCCTCCATCCCATCAGGAGCCGGTCGTTGTTGTGAGTTCATACAGGAACATGGAGGCCGAACACATGCCTGACTCACATTATGAGTTACTCTGATGAACTTCATGCACACAAGCAATTTCATTATTCATGCATTGATTTGATACGATTGTTCTCAAATTATAGAGTGCATATAAAGATTTTCAAATTAAAAATGCGATTTAAGTGTTCCCTTAATTTTATTTAGCAATGTACGTGAAATATTGAAATGCACACCCCTTCACTAAACTATATTAGAAAGGTTTACAATACTCGGAGAAACAATATAAAAGCTTGGAAATAAAGTTTTGGTTCATTAAATCCATAAAGCGTCTAATTACTTTCGGATGTCTTTGTTGAGCAACATCCACTTCCAACTCTTTAAAGATCTTGGAAACATTTAAAACGCGCAAATACCGTACAAAGCCTAAATGATTGTCGCTGAGGCGTCTTGTCTGTCAGCTGATCCAATATTCCCTATTGTATATTCCCGCACGAACAGTTTGCTTTAACTTAACCAAACCTGCCAAGTGCAAAACCTTAAATTACGCCCGTTCTGACCCTAGTTTAAAAGCACAGAGCTCTAACTGCACTCATGCCACCAAGCAGCATTGAACATAGTGTAAATGCCCCTTCAGAAGTGCTCGTGCCACCTGGGCAATAGTTGCTTACCTTGTGCAGTTCAGGGAGCCGGTCTCTGGCCCGATGATACTCGACCACACAGTCCATGCAGCAGTTGAGGTCTTCGTTCAGAGAGTCCATATCCTGCTTCGACAGCTGCCCTGAACCGTAGCGACGCAACATGCCGGCTAACGCCACATCTCCCTCCGCCTCCAGGGACCGGGTACACCACACACACTTCTCCATCACCTGCGCACACACGGGTACAGAAAGCTTTCAACGCTCTTGAAGTGTTCGGGAATTTTGATGACTCTGGGTTTTGATGTCAAAATAAAAGACTTGATCAAAATAGCAGAGTACAGTTGATTCATTGAGCAACTCCCAGGTTTCGTACACATTTCCATGCAAATATTGTTGGGGCAACTCAATAGAGTCTAGACGTCTTCGCTTGTTCAATCAGAGTCGTACTCTTCAGGTCTTCGAAATAATTTCTTCATTGCCAGGCAAAAAAATGAGACGATCTTCACATCTGACCACACGGCTCAATACAGCACGTGTTTTTCTTATCGCCGTTGGTCCAATAGGGATTACCCTAGTTATCTTTTTCTTTTGGCTCCACCTGGGCGTTCTGCCACCATTCAATGTTTTCCCATGCATCTCCCACCTTTCTATTCTTTAAAAAGCTTCTCAGTTTATCGTTATCAGTCTTTTTGGTATTCTCCCATCATGCTTACACTCTAAATAGTTACATGTTTGCACCAGCTCTACCGTTAAGTTTCTAATGATAGATTAATTTCTTCAACAATATTCATGAACTAATATTCCTTGAGAGATGCGTGCATGCAAAATAAGTCTTAACTAATTAATTACAAGCTACATAGGTTAATAAACTAGAAACATTTACTTTACAGAATGAGTAAAGACTCATTCTGCCCTCCTGCATCTTTTAGCATAAATTCATGATCCTTATAGAAGTTTATTACACATTGTTTTCCTGTCGCTCAATCAGTAGAGAGTGGCGCTTGCAACATCAAGGTCATGGGTTTGATTCCCAGTGAAAGCAAGAACTGATTAAAATATCAATGTGTTTCTTGCAATGTAAGTTGCTTTGGATAAAAGCGTCTGATAAATGCATGAATGTAAATGTTGTACACAAAATCAAATAATGATAATAGAGGATCAAAACAAGGTTAATGCACCCGTTCTGTAGCATCAGTTGTATGTTGTACAAGGATTATAAGCGTACAATAAGACAAGGGTGTGTTAATGTTGTTTATGCAAATATGTTAATCTATAGTATTCAGTGCTGTGGAAACACATTACAAGTAATGCAACGCAAGCTGATTATTTTTTACCAGAAAAAAGTAAAGTATTACTTTTAAAGTTACAATAAAATACCTGAATCACTTTTTCAAATAATGCAAGTTAATTTTATTAAAACATTTGACTAAAAGTGAGCATTTAATAATCTCACTTGCAAAAAATTCAGTTTTCCTATTTTTTTAAACAAAAATATTATGCAAGCCTGCAATAATTAAACTTTTTTTAGTGCATTTAAAGCAGTTTATTGATAAATGCACTCGCTGCTGACCTTCAATGATTCAGTTCATCCGTAAGCAGAAATCACTCAATTTTGTTTTTATTGGTGAAGTGTAAAAATAATAATAATATTCTCGTGATCCAGAGTGGAAGCAGCTGAACGGTTTGTTTGAGCTCGACATATGAATTTGCATTTCCTTCAGCCTTTAAATTTTAGTATAAAAGCACAAAAAATAATTTGCAGCCAAAAAAAAAAAAAAAAAAGCAATCCCAGCCCAGATAAGACAGTATCATAATGCATTGCTTTTATTAAAAAAAGTAACAATCAGTTCCTTTTAGGAGAGTAACACAATCTTTCAAAGTGTTGTTACATCCTTACGTGAATTAACCTGAAATAAAGCAAGAAAATAGAAAGAAACTCACCAGATTCCACTGTGAGTGTTTCAGCTCCGACTAAACCTTCACAAAACCCACACAGAGAGAGAGACCCACACACACACAGGGGGAAAAGAGAGAGACCCACACAGGGGGGAGAGAGAGAGAGACTTAAATTGTAGTTTTAAATTAATGCAATATTAATCGCTTTGGCAATGTAAAGATTCCTTTCACCATGCCAATAAAGCCATTTGAATTTCTCAATGAGGAAAAATAAACGTGTTGTTTTGATCGGCACAAACGCTTATGGCCTCAAACAAACAGTAGAAAAAAAGTATAACTGTATAAATATAAGTATTTTAGAAAGGGCTCAAATTTACACCACTAAAAAAGGCTGCACAGTATTTACTTTATAAACTTAAAGCACGTCAGAGATGCTCAGAGTATTAAATCACGAGGTTTCTGCAGGAGCAACACACACACACTGTCACACAAACAAGAAATCAAATGTAAACAAACAAAAACAACTTACCTACAAAGCTCCAAAGGAGGGCACTTTGAGTGTTTTAGGGCTGGTTCATCTCTCACACACGGCTGTTAACACCTACTATCCGCTCAATGGTTTGTTTTACATGGTCTCTGTGTTTTGCGCTCGATTTCGCTTTCCACGGAAAACACGCCTGCCGTCGCGTCGCGCTGCTGTGACGTGTGCGCTAGGATGGCGAGCCCCATTGCGCCTGTGCAGAAACACAACCGCGCGTCGCGGAAATAAAGGGCTCGCGTTTATTGAAACGGCCTTCTGAGTAATTAAACGCACGATTAAAGTTGTGAAATAGCTTGCGCAAGGACGATAATTATGCAGTGATTGTTCAACGACTAGCTTAGTTTTTTTTTTTACTTTATGATTAGTTTTGGTTTATATGAACTATACTTTCCCCCGGAAATATTTGTATTTTAATAATTACAATTTATTTTTAAATTTAATAGTACATAGATTCGCGATTAATATATACAGCTGGTGAAATTTAAAAAATAATTAATTTAAACTAAAAAGCAATTATAAAAACCTGAAATGTACCTGTAATTTAAAAATAATATTAAAATGTTTTAATTTTAAAATTACATTGATTTGCACTAAATATATACAGTTGGTGAGATAAAAAAAAAACTATTAGGATAAACTGAAAAGCAATTATAAACGCATAAGAAATGTAACTGTAATTTAATCATTTAAAAATAATATAATCTACTTTTATTTTATTTAATATTAATTAGATTTGCACTTGTAGTTAATAAACCACATTACATAGTCAAATTAAGAAAATATTTCAGTGAAACTCAGAAATGTGCCTGAATGCTGGTAATGAATGGGATTTATGAATGTAGTAACTAGTATGTGCATTTATAGACTTTAGATGCAAATTTTTCAACATTAACTCAGAGCTGCACAAATAACTGCAACACTTCATAAATAAACAGATTTAGCTTTTTATTCAGCCTGATATGAATTAAACATGATAAAAGAGAGGATCATCTTAGAGTTATGCAATAACCTCTCTTCCCTTTATATAAACACCCCGTCACAGACAGTTTCTAAAAGAACAGAGGCCTCGGTCGGTACATGCTAGACTTCACCTGAGGTTCGGCTTCAGGTGGATTTTAATGTCCTTATTATATTTCCATTTGACATGTAGTAGCAGTTGCAAAGCCATCCTTAAAAGTGGTATTACGGGAATGTCTTAAGCAGATATTAGAGCAGAGATGTCAGGTGAAAACTGGCCCGCATCAGGGAAAAATGGGTCAGAAGTAGGAAAGAGTTAAAAAGCTGAACTTTATTTTTCCTTTGAGATGTTGATTGGTGTTAATTTGAATACTGCTTATCATCTGCGCACTGAAACAAGCATTATGCAAAGGAGCCGACAGCTGAATTAAGGCCTGATAAATCTGAAAGTTGTTCTTTGTTTGCAAGCACAACACAACATTATCCAAATGGAGTTGAAATAGAAGTACTTCTACATTCTGACCAAAAACAGGCACTCGTTTTGTTCCCATGACCTAATTTTGTTCCCAGCACCACTCGAGACAATTGAATCCTAAACTATGCTCTGAAATGTCTTTACGCTCAAAACGTTTACCAACTCCTGCTCGCAGACGACTGGAGGAAAAAGTGTGTGATAACGTCTGTCAGAGGACAAATTTAAAACGAAAAAGGCCGAAAACACAAGAATCCTTAAAAAATAGTGTTATGACTTTTTTTTTTAAAGATTGTGCAAATTATTTTAGTTTACATTACACTTTTGCACAGGAATACAAGGTGAATCTCGCAAAGCCTGTCGAGAACATGCTCAGTTTCGAGTTAAATAAATATTTTGCTTAAAGAAATTTAAGCCCATTTTAGGACCATTACGAGTTTTTACATTGTAACAATTTTCATGACAAGTAATAACATTCTGTAATGCGGGAAAATCAACTGTATCACAGTAAGGAAAATCATTAAAACAACATCTGGACACGTTAATGAGAATTTAGTGAATGCACAAAGTCTTTTTATTTATTTGGGGTAAAATGTGACCTGGACATTTTTTTTTTTTTGCGACATTCACCTCGTATTGAATATTTCTTTCTTTAAGGATACAAAAAAGCAATTTTCCTTCTCCTCCCCCCTCCCCCCATTCCTGCATTCCTCCACCTGTTTTTACTACCCGGCCATAAATCCCACTTTCCTGACGCTGTTCCTTTAACGTGTCGTTAAGATAAAAGTAATGCCATGCTGATAGATTTGCCACATTGTAAAACTTTCTTTCATTCACTCCCTCACTCCCACCTCTTGCCCCCTTCACATCATCCCTGTGAACGTTAATGAATAAAATATATATTACATTTGTCATTAAATAGTCTCTTGCACGGTCTGCATGCATTAGGAACGCAGGGGCAGCTTAAGGATGGGGGGGGGGGGGAGAGAAGGCCATGTTGTCGTGCAAACAGTTGGGTCATGTGATAATGGTCACGTCTGCGATACAAACTCACTCCTTTGGTCCACAAGTACACTGTTCTGCGCTTTCACATCAACCAGAACAGTCCAGACTATGAGGCTCCAGTGTGTTTGAGTGTGTGTGTGTGTGTGTGTGTGTGTGTGTGTGTGTGTGGTCAGTTTTCACTGGGGTTTCGCAGCAAATCATTGAAGCTTCGTTCCCAGCTTTCGTTGTCTGTTTCTGCATGAGAAGACAAAAGAAGAATGAAGGCCAAAGGTTTAGAAGGAACTTTCACACAAATAGATCAAAGCAATAAAGATGTAAAACGAACAGATAAACTACTAACGCAAGTTCATTTTACACATAAGTCTTATTTCAAATACCAAAATGTTACATGTATCTGTTATAATTGTTTCATGCAAACTTGTTACTGATTTCCCCTCTAATAAAGAAATGAAATTGAGAGGCACAGTAAGTGACATCATTTGGACCTTTTCTACAGTACAGCAGGAAGACGAGTATAACAATATAACTATAGTAATGATTTAATATAACAATAAATAATATAACAATATAGTTTCTTATTCACATTGTATTGTTGACTGCATTCATGAAGCCTGTAACCAAATTTATTTAGCAAAAACGATTTAAAAAAATAAAAACAAGAAATATTTCTTTAGTTTATGAAGTTTTTTAATAACATTTGGTTCAAAAATCACTTTTTAGTGTTTAAAATTGTATTTTATAAACTACACTGCCGTTTTAAAGTGTTGCAGAAGTTGTTTCTTCTGCTCACTAAGGCTTTATTTGATCAAAAGTACAGAAAAACAGCAATATTACAATTTTAAAAATCGTTGTTTTCTATGCAAATGGATTTTAAAATGTAATTGAAAGCAGAACTGTGATCAGCATCATTACTCCAGTCTTCAGTGTCACATGATCCCTCACAAATCATTATAACAGGAGCTTAATATTTTTGTATTTTGAAACCATGATTCATTTTTTCCCCCTACGATTCTTTGATGAACAGAAAGTTACACAGAACAGCATTTATATGAACTCGAAACCATTTGTAACATTAAATGTCTTTACCGTCAGTTTTGATCTGTTTCCATATTTAAACTGTTTATATACATATCCCAAATTAATCCCCAATATTGCAAACCTCATAAAAAATAGATTAGTTTGACCTTTCTGACAAGCATGTTTTGTGAAGGTTATGCATGTTTTGTGAAGGTTATGCACACCTCCTGTCAATAAATGTAACGTAAAATCTTGTGTTTGCGTCATTTACGTAATCTACGTTATCCCTCCTCCTCCATTAATCGCTACCGTTTACCTGGCTTCTGATCTGGTTACGGTGTATTCAAACCACAGGATGTTGGGAATGAGACTGGTATCTCTCACCAGAAAAAACTCTGAGATAGGCCTGAGAAGAGAAAGAGAAACCCATCATGATTGTGAAACAGGATAAAGACTTTGTATATGAACAATGTGTGTGTGTTTGCATCATTACCAGGCTGCCATCTTGGGAAAGAGTGGCGTTAGCACCTCTTGGGTGATAAAAAACCAAACCACTCCCATCACCAAACCAGCCACGCCCCCATAAATCACCTGACTCCAGGTGTGGTACAGGAGGTAAACTCTACGGACAACAATGCATCAGTAATACTCCAACACGGCAAAAGAACAAAGATCCCGCTCTCACTTAAGAAAAACAAACACGCATTACCTGCTGTATGAAACGAACAGAGCCACGGCTAGTAGAATGATGGACAGTATATGCCGCCATAACAATTCAACACACCTGGCATTGTTCGTCTGATGCATTCTGGGGGAAAAGGCAAATCAAATCAGACACATTCTTATATTTTGATTTGATTATGGTAAAATGCACATTAAAAAATACAGCTATAGTGTGGTAGACAGAATGTATTGTCCAAGTTAAATCGATCTGCAATGCAATTATTCACATTTACTAAATTTCACATAATTAGTTACTTTTCCAGAGAATTTAGGGCTTTGAAATGCTGGAAAAAGTAAAAGTTTGTGTGAAAGTACTTGAAAAGTGCATGAATTTCACTCTTAAACGTTTGTATGAACCCAAAAACCAACTATTTCCGCCACAATCCCATGGTTACAGTTATCGCTACAACATTATATCCATGGTGAATTTGTTTGATTGAGAAGACTTCAATAACTTGTTCGTTCCTGAAACGTTTCTCCTGGTTTCCAGGGATCTGATATGGTTTATAACGGTGCCAAATTTTAATGCTTCCCACTAGATCTCACTGCAATGTTATTAATGCAGCGGCAAATTCAAGCACTTCTTCACTAGATCTCACAGCGCTGGGTAACCATGTTGTGTAATCGAGATCGGCCTGTGAGTAAACCTGTGCTTGTTATTGTTGCTCCCCGCTGATAAAACAGCTGAAACAAGAAGCACGGTTTTGTTTCACTGTCACTTTGTTTCTCATATGTACCAGAAATGGCAGCCCTTATCAGTGGCACCAGTGCGACCTCTAACAAAATGTTCAGGCCAGCAGGAAAAATGGTCGCAAAATGGGACCATTTGGTTGCAGTCTTGAGCCCTGGAATTTACGAGCAACAATCCCCAACACTGAGCCGAACACAGAAAGTGTTTAGTATGTTTTCTTTAGTGAAAATGTGTCTTGTTTTTGACTGCATGTACTAATAACTTATATAACATATAGCGATACAAGACTGGAGTAATGATGCTGAAAATTCAGCTTTAATCACAGGAAAAAATGACACTTTACTATATATTCACATAGAAAACAGCTGTTTTACACTGATATAATATTACACTGTTTTACTGTATTTATATCTAATAAATTCAGCTTTAATCACAGGAATAAATGACACTTTACTATATATTCACATAGAAAACAGCTGTTTTACACTGATATAATATTACACTGTTTTACTGTATTTATATCTAATAAATTCAGCTTTAATCACAGGAATAAATGACACTTTACTATATATTCACATAGAAAACAGCTGTTTTACACTGACATAATATTACACTGTTTTACTGTATTTATATCTAATAAATTCAGCTTTAATCACAGGAATAAATGTCACTTTACTATATATTCACATAGAAAACAGCTGTTTTACACTGATATAATATTACACTGTTTTACTGTATTTATATCTAATAAATTCAGCTTTAATCACAGGAATAAATGACACTTTACTATATATTCACATAGAAAACAGCTGTTTTACACTGATATAATATTACACTGTTTTACTGTATTTATATCTAATAAATTCAGCTTTAATCACAGGAATAAATGACACTTTACTATATATTCACATAGAAAACAGCTGTTTTACACGGATATAATATTACACTGTTTTACTGTATTTATATCTAATAAATTCAGCTTTAATCACAGGAATAAATGACACTTTACTATTTATTCAAATATAAATCACCTATTTTAAATTGTAATATTTCACAAAGTACTTTTTTACTGTATTTTTGCTCATATAATCAGGGGTGCACATAACTTTTTCAGTGAGTTACTCAGGTGAGTACCAGGAGATTGTGTTTGGTACTCACATATGTAGCATTGTCTTAATAAGTGCAGTCTTTCTCACTGTCCTGCTCCGTGTTACCATCACTGTCCTCTGCGGCGCGATCGACCTGTCCTCCGCGAACGCGGAAGTAGCTGGGCGATCGATCTGTCGACGGGGGGCGGCGTCAAAAGAGCCATATATGGCTCGCGAGCCATAGGTTTCCGACCCCTAGCGTGAGCGATGCTCTGCATGATCCGCGTGCCCCCTTCACGTGAATGATATGCACAGTGTGCTCATCGTTAACTTTTCGGCTCAGGCTCCAGTTGGCGTTTCTTTGAAGGTGGTGAAACGCCAAAAAAGCTGCTTAATGTCTGTTGCTTTTTGGACATCTCTTACTGTAAGGTTGTGTACGATGAGATGAGAAGATCGGTTAAGTACGCAAAGGCGCTTAGTGACTCAAGTGGTCCTACGCATTTCTGATTTTTGTTGCGTATGCGTACCTGCGTACCAGTTATGTGCACCCGTGCATATAAATGCTGCCTTGGTGAGCAAAATTATATTTTTTTCAAAACAATACAAACTAATCTTACTGATCCCAAACTTCTTAACAGTAGTGTGTTTTTGTACTAATGAGTGGCTCTCTTTTTCTTGTCAATACTTGTTCCAACACACGTTATAAATGTGAATTTCTTACCTTAAATAAAGAAAAAGAAAAAAGTATACAACAAAAAACCAGATGAACTGAGAGTGACTGGAAGGCATCCCGTACTCTGTCGTAACTGAGCTGTGACCTGTTAATGAGACAGAATTCAGCAAATCACAAAATATTAGGCATTTGTACAAGTAATCGACTAGCTATGGTACTAGTTACGCAACAACGTGTCAAGTAATGAAACAGCCTGATTTAGATGATCGTTTGTATCTTTATGAGTTGCTGGTTTGAGTGGGACATTCATTAAGTGAAGTTTAAGAGATTTGCAATGGCAAAGACAAATGAAAATGTGAAAATGTGCGCCTTGAATTCATTCAGTCATGAATAATTTGGCATAAAGTCTGGTCCAGTTTTTCAGACTGGCCAAGAACCGCCTACTCAGACCGTCTGGCCGACATTTGTTTTGTTTTTACATGCCGTTTTGTGGTTGAAGAAACTATGTGGAAAAAACACATGGCAGTCTACATACAGAACACACACTCCAAGTAACGGCTTGTGACTTTGCATTCAAAACACCAGATCTTTCTAGTGATACAAGCCTGACATATGTCTATAAAATAATTATAATAATTTATATATCTATAAAAGCTTTATTAAGCAAGATGATGTCCATATAGTATTATACATAGTGATAATAGGCAGCTTATAAGTTGAAAAGGAAAAAAAACTTTTTTTTTCCAAAACGGAGGGGAAAACTGCAATTTGGGGCACTTGCTGATATTTACAGTGGGTACGGAAAGTATTCAGACACCCTGAAATTTTCACTCTTTGTTATATTGCAGCCATTTGCTAAAATCTGAGTTGCTCTGAGTTCTTCAGAGAAGTTGAAGTTGACCTCATGATTATCATTTGCTCTGACATGCACTCTGAGCTGGAAGGTCTTATATGGACAGATGTGTGTCTTTCCTAATCAAGTCCAATCAGTGTAATCAAACACAGCTGGACTCAAATGAAGGTGTAGAAGCATCTCAAGGATGATCAGAAGAAATGGACAGCACCTGAGTTAAATATATAAGTGTCACAGCAAAGGGTCTGAATACTTACGACCATGTGATATTTCAGTTTTTCTTTTTTAATAAATCTGCAAAAATGTCAACAATTCTGTGTTTTTCTGTCAATATGGGGTGCTGTGTGTACGTTAATAAGGAAAAACGATATTAGCAATGATTTTAGCAAATGGCTGCAATATAACAAAGAGTGAAAAATTTAAGGGGGTCTGAATACTTTCCGTACCCACTGTATATGCTCTAAACGCAAATCAATGAGATCTTTACAAGCGTATAACAGACTATTTACATAAAATGCATATAAATATCAATTGTTACTCTATATCAGCCAATAATGTCTTGGTAAGATGATCTTTAAATGTTTAGCTTTATGATCAAACTCTGTAGATTAAATATATATATATATATATATATAAATAATGTAATTCAATACAATGATGAGAGATGTACAATTAAACCTTCCTCGAAAGCATGAATATCATATATAATGCTCTCATCTGAACATGTATAACCATGTAAACCCAAGCTGCTTTAGTCCAGTAAGTTTTCACCTTCAAATACTACAAACAATATCAAAGCTTATTAAGTTTACTTTATAAAAATCAGTAAAGAGACAAAAAGACACATGAACCCC
The DNA here is from genome assembly GCA_037043235.1 of Rhodeus uyekii. Lineage (NCBI taxonomy): Eukaryota > Metazoa > Chordata > Actinopteri > Cypriniformes > Acheilognathidae > Rhodeus > Rhodeus uyekii. The sequence continues at coordinate 3,603,520 of JAWRVZ010000046.1, forward strand.
GAGCTGAAGGAGGCATTTTAACAATTACAATAAAAGGCTTTTTACTTGCTAAAAAAGTCTGAACTATCAATCAAACGACTGAAGGAATGAAGTAGATTGTGTGCATCAGGGTTTTTTTTTTGCAAATCCTTTATCATGTAGGTAATTGCCAACTAATTCAGGCCTACTTTGAATATCAAAAATATACAGTAGGCTTTTTAAGGTTAACATTGAGTTTTCAAGTTACCGAGATGCTAAGATCTAAGAGTCAAATGATCAAATATTAATTAAACTGATGATGTTGTGTGCGTTTAAAGCCTTACCTCCACACGGTCGAGGCTCCTGTAGAATGTGTTTGAGCAGCCAGTTTAGCCCCTCATTCATGATCAAACCCCCAAAAAAAGAGATCTGAGAGGGAGAAAGAACACACACAATGAATCAAAAGCGTAATGGAGAACGAGGTGCTATGTGGTTTGGGATTTTACCCAATACCCTGCTGGTTTGTGACATCATGGAACTTACCGTATGTAGTTCTCTCTTGAAGACGATCAGAGTGACGAATCCAACGAGGATTGCTATGGGCATCAGGCTCATGCAGGCCAACACCTGCCCCGTTAGATCACCTGGACAAACAAACATGATGCTGCAACTTAGAGTCCTTCTTCTACTCAGTGTGCAATCTCTCTATATACTCACTAAACCAGAGGTTAGACACTTTTACACAAACTCAGATTAAAATGTTTATTTCATAGATGACTAAAGAAGAACTGGACACTACTCATACTAAATACTTGGAATTATATGCTTTATAACAGGCCATTTGTAACCCTATTAAAGTGACAAATGCAATTTCACCCAACTAAATACAGGTTATAGATCTTATTGTGAAAAAAATCATCTGTGCATCTGTGTTTCTTTTCTTTCTTTTTTCATTTTGACCATTTTGAATGACTAAATTGGCTCTCGCTGAAGCTCAAACGCGACGCGCAACGCGAGGACGAACCTCGTTGGCTCTCGCTGAAGCTCAAACGCGACGCGAAATACGAGGACGAACCTCGTTGGCTCTCGCTGAAGCTCAAACGCGACGCGAAATACGAGGACGAACCTCGTTGGCTCTCGCTGAAGCTCAAACGCGACGCGTAACACGAGGACGAACCCCGTTGGCTCTCGCTGAAGCTCAAACGCGACGCGAAACACGAGGACGAACCTCGGTGGCTCTCGCTGAAGCTCAAAGGCGACGCGAAACACGAGGACGAACCCTGTTGGCTCTCGCTGAAGCTCAAACGCGACGCGAAACACAAGGACGAACCTCGGTGGCTCTCGTTGAAGCTCAAACGCGACGCGTAACACGAGGACGAACCTCGTTGGCTCTCGCTGAAGCTCAAACGCGACGCGTAACACAAGGACGAACCTCGTTGGCTCTCGCTGAAGCTCAAACGCGACGCGTAACACAAGGACGAACCTCGTTGGCTCTCGCTGAAACTCAAACGCGACGCGAAACACAAGGACGAACCTCGTTGGCTCTCGTTGAAGCTCAAACGCGACGCGTAACACAAGGACGAACCTCGTTGGCTCTCGTTGAAGCTCAAACGCGACGCGAAACACAAGGACGAACCTCGGTGGCTCTCGTTGAAACTCAAACGCGACGCGTAACACAAGGACGAACCTCGGTGGCTCTCGCTGAAGCTCAAACGCGACGCGTAACACAAGGACGAACCTCGTTGGCTCTCGCTGAAGCTCAAACGCGACGCGTAACACAAGGACGAACCTCGGTGGCTCTCGCTGAAGCTCAAACGCGACGCGTAACACAAGGACGAACCTCGGTGGCTCTCGTTGAAACTCAAACGCGACGCGAAACACAAGGACGAACCTCGTTGGCTCTCGCTGAAGCTCAAACGCGACGCGTAACACGAGGACGAACCTCGTTGGCTCTCGCTGAAGCTCAAACGCGACGCGTAACACAAGGACGAACCTCGTTGGCTCTCGCTGAAGCTCAAACGCGACGCGAAACACAAGGACGAACCTCGTTGGCTCTCGCTGAAGCTCAAACGCGACGCGTAACACGAGGACGAACCTCGTTGGCTCTCGCTGAAGCTCAAACGCGACGCGTAACACAAGGACGAACCTCGGTGGCTCTCGCTGAAACTCAAACGCGACGCGAAACACAAGGACGAACCTCGGTGGCTCTCGCTGAAGCTCAAACGCGACGCGTAACAAGGACGAACCTCGTTGGCTCTCGCTGAAGCTCAAACGCGACGCGTAACACGAGGACGAACCTCGTTGGCTCTCGCTGAAGCTCAAACGCGACGCGTAACACAAGGACGAACCTCGTTGGCTCTCGCTGAAACTCAAACGCGACGCGAAACACAAGGACGAACCTCGTTGGCTCTCGTTGAAGCTCAAACGCGACGCGTAACACAAGGACGAACCTCGGTGGCTCTCGTTGAAGCTCAAACGCGACGCGAAACACAAGGACGAACCTCGGTGGCTCTCGCTGAAGCTCAAACGCGACGCGTAACACAAGGACGAACCTCGTTGGCTCTCGTTGAAACTCAAACGCGACGCGTAACACAAGGACGAACCTCGGTGGCTCTCGCTGAAGCTCAAACGCGACGCGTAACACAAGGACGAACCTCGGTGGCTCTCGTTGAAGCTCAAACGCGACGCGTAACACAAGGACGAACCTCGGTGGCTCTCGCTGAAGCTCAAACGCGACGCGTAACACAAGGACGAACCTCGGTGGCTCTCGTTGAAACTCAAACGCGACGCGAAACACAAGGACGAACCTCGTTGGCTCTCGCTGAAGCTCAAACGTGACGCGTAACACGAGGACGAACCTCGTTGGCTCTCGCTGAAGCTCAAACGCGACGCGTAACACAAGGACGAACCTCGTTGGCTCTCGCTGAAACTCAAACGCGACGCGAAACACAAGGACGAACCTCGGTGGCTCTCGTTGAAGCTCAAACGCGACGCATAACACAAGGACGAACCTCGTTGGCTCTCGCTGAAGCTCAAACGCGACGCGTAACAAGGACGAACCTCGTTGGCTCTCGCTGAAGCTCAAACGAGAAGCACGGTTTGTTTCACTGTCATTTTGTTTGTCATATGTAACAAATGGCAGCTCTTATCAGTTGGGCAATGTATTAGTAACTTATCCCATAGCCATATTGCGCCAGAACGCCCACCACACACCAGCTTATTGGCGGAGAGGTGACAATCAGTATATGGGGATGATTAAGCGGAAATTTGGCCACAATGCCGGGGGTCACACCCATCCAGATCTGGGAGGAGATCCTGTAGCTCAAACAGTAGAGTGCGGTGCTTGCAACGCTAAAGTCATGGGTTCAATTCCCAGGATAAGCAAGAACTGATTAGATATAAGTCGCTTCGGATGAAAGCAACGTTAATTTTGCCATTAATGTAAATGTAAACACTTTTACATTGATTTTTTGTATGGTTCAGCCCTCAGTGTATTGATGATTTTTGGTTTCCATTAACTGTTGACAATTTTGTTCTTAAATTATTGAGTGTATATAAACATTTTTAAATTTTATATTTTATTCATTGAGATCTAATGTAAAGTTTAAGTGTTACACACACTCACACTAATCACACATTACACACACACACTAATATATATATATATATAAAAACAATATACACACAGTTGCCAACATTGCATTTGGCTGCAAATTTTGACTTGTTAATCTTGTGGCACGTTTAACCATCTCGCAAACCATGCATGCATGATAATTTCATATGCAAACACATCAAACTAAGTGACAGCAGTTTAAACACGGAAGATGTTTGTGGTTTTCTTCTTCATGTTCCGCATCATTCATCTGTTTTGCATTAGCATAATTTATTTTCGATTTGCCCAGACATGTTCTAGCGTTTTAGGGTAAGTTTGCACATTTCTAAACACAGGGAGACCCTCACAAACGACAGGACCCAGAAAGGGTGTGATGCAACCGGGAATGAACTGGATTAACCCAACAGAGCCACGAGTCTGTCCAGAAACTCACAAGAGCAGATTTGCATGAATTAGACGCAGTCACTTGTCGATAATGCAATTATCGATTCAGCCTTGATTAAGATTAAAGTTTAATTAATAAGTCGTCAATATTACTGAGAAACTGAATTAGGGTTTCCCAGTGTGGTGTACTACTGAGCGACCAGGAATGCGCATGCGCACTAGACGAGCGCACTATTTGGCAGCAGGCGTTCCAAGCGAGAACGCGAAGTGTAGCGCGAGCGCACTATTTGGCAACCCAGCCTTGGCCGTGTCCATTCAGCTACTCGATGTTATGCTGAAGTCGCTGCGCGAATGAAATGGCGTATGATGATACGAGCGGCTTTGCGGGGAGTAAAACGATTTAAAAAAGCTCTTACCAGCCGGATACTCTACGTGGGTTAAGGATATCGACCGCCATCGAGGTGGTGCCGAGCACTGCTCTTCCGACGCCATCTTACCCGGACACCGGGCATCGGTCGTCGACCAATCAGAATGAAACGCCCCAACGCGTTCGACCAATCAGATTCACCGGACGCTGCTACGACGCGCGGCCATTCACTAAGCACATTCTCAAAGGAAAAAATCTGCACGGGAACAGCCGTCCAATCAGAAGCGTGTGGTTAAGAGAATGGGCCAATCAGAGGACATTTGGCTGGACAAATAAAAATCGGATTTATTCAAAAGAAAGAAGAAAAATTAAGTGAATGGGGAGATCCTCTTCAATTGATATCAACTACTACGTGAAGGCAGACAGCGCCATACACTCACTCTGGCCCATTACATACTTGTTGAAAAACATTCACAATAAAACAAATTAAAAAAAAATCAATAATATATACACAACACACACACATATATATATTCAGGGATCCCTTCCCCTTTATTTTAGCATCAAAATAAATAAGAATATTTGAGACAAGTCACTGGTGATCCCTCAGAAGTTTTCTGTGGGGTTTTATTATAACATTGGTTTTGTTTTTGACTAAAACAAAGTCTGTGGTTATCATAACTTCAAGACAGTTACCCCATTATATATTACATCAACAAAGTACACTTACTCATAACTCAAATGTAAATATTTAAGCTGTTAAATACCCCCAGGATGTGAGTTTACCACATTTTGACAACCATTGTAATGGTTGTACAATATATTTGTTATACTGTAAACAGCAACCTTACGTTTAATTCAAAATATTGAGCTTTGAGCTTGACTAAAACTGCTGCTAACTGCTAAAAAAGTCCGGAGGTCCTTTCAGGCACAAATAAATCAAAGATACTAAATTGTGAACAGGTTTGAAAAGCATTGGGTCAAAGGTCATTTTCAATAGGTTTTCTAGCGATAATTCACATAAACAGGACGTGAATTGTCAGTAACGACACGTTTTAAAAGACAGATAGAAAAAAGAAAGACTTTATGTTGGCTAGGGAAGGCAAAATGACAATACAGTTTTCAATAATGAACAGATACAATGATTGAATTAATTTGTAAGAACAAAAAGGCATTTGAAGAACAAATACACACATAAAGAAAAGGTTCAAAGAAATAAAAACACGAGTTGTTTCCACCAGCTCGGTTCATCCTCTTTGGCCATCGTTAGTCAGAAACCAAACACAATTTTTAGACATAAAACATTATTGTTCAGTGAATTATCAGCAGCTGTGGAGTGAAATAACCCGATTCAATGAAAACATTCCCATACAATTCCACACAGACAGTCATTTTCCCCCCAACTTGGTTCTTTGTTTTGATTCTGTTATTATATGAGAAACAGCACATCTATTGAATCAGGAAATGTACCATAACTTAAAATAAAAATCAGAGCATCCGTTACTGTCAGTCAGTAACTCTTTCAGCACATTTGGTGAATCTTTAATAAATCACATCAGATATCAATAATCTTTAAAAGGATCAATCCTTCCAAAAGTGACCAAAACAAATAGAGATGTAGCAGCGCAGGTCAAAACATTATTTCATGAGATCTTCTCCCAAACCTCATGCCGCCGATTGAAGGTTTATTCATCAAAACCCCTTGGAATGATATAAAATCAAACATTTATCATCTCATGTACCTTCAGTCTGGCCTTTCAAACATGAAAATAAAACTAATCTTTAGTTTTTGACGGTGAAATTTCATGTGCACAATTCAATTAGCGATAAAGGTGTGTTTGGCAAGATTATTAAAAATTATATCTTTGCATCTAAATTGGAGCAAATGGTTTTGGGTCACAAAAAAAAGCTTGATTTTAATTTAAGCAATAGCGTAAGTGCATGCGTGTGTTTAATCAAGACAAAGAAGAAGAATACATCAATAAAAAGACAAGCAATCACTCACAACCCTGATTCTGCATGTCATTCAAAGTCTTCTCTTATACTATATAGAAATAAGGTCTTTGTTCACTTTCTTAAATGGGAAAAACCCTCATATAATTCACATTTGCTTCTTGCTTTTCATTTCCGTTCCAATATAAATTACACATCTGTCCAACAAGATTAAATTCAAAACAGAAAAAAATTAAATACACTACATAAGAGAGTTAACAACTGTGTATTTTGATAAGAATATAGAGAAAATGAACATCTGTATCTCTTTTCTTTAACATATAAAGTGCAATACAACCAATACTGGCGGGGCCAGTTGTAAAAGGTCGATACGAAGACAAATATAAACACTATAACGATTCTAATCTAATTTCTCAAATGCCTCCTGTGCGCAATTGTCAAGTTTCGTCAAGGCTCAGTGACTGTGAAGATTGTTTTAGACATTTCATGAGCGTTTTGTTTAAAAATGACCAGAATTGGCCTTATTCTCCAAAATTAACATCATTTTAAATCAGCACATTTTGCTTGACAATAATATGTTATTGCACAGCAAAATTATTACCATGTGACAAAACAATTTGTTTGATTTAAGCAAATTTGAACTAAATCGATAGCATTTGTGCCATTGCCACAGAAAATAATTATTTATATTTAATTAAATTATATATAAAATATTATATATAAAAATAATAATAAATTTAAAACAATTATATATATATATATATATATATATATAAAATATTGTATATAATAAAATTATATATAATGATAATAAAAACAAATCTATATATATAAAAATTTTTGTTTTTATTATAATGATAATAAAAACAAATTTATTTATATATATATATATAATTTTGTTTTTATTATCATTATATATATATATATATATATATATATATATATACACACACAGTGTATGTTCCTCAAAAACAAAAATCCACTATAATTGAGTCTATTGGGCAAGTTTCTCCATTAACTTGAACTTTAAACGAATAAGTGTCAATGCATCTTTTTATTTTTTCCCACAAAATTATCGTTGAAATTATTGTAATGGCACAGATGCAATTTAACAATCAGAGATTAAAGGCTTGAACTCACTAAAATCAAACTTAAGCACATTTCTTTGCAACATATATGAAGAAGTCAATCATCCCTCCTCACGTAACAGCTCTTATTCCAATAACAGACTCATTCCACTACTGTATTAAATTTACAACACATGATGAATATCTATATACGGTAGTAGAAAAGTCGATAATCAGCAATTTTAGTCCATGAGCAAGCCTGAATACTGATGTACAAATCAAGGTGTATAAATGAAGAAAACCCTACATTTCTTTGACTGACTGAGAACGTATCTGAGGATTATGCTCTGATGAACACTGACTGATATATATATATATATATATATATAGTGAGGGTGAGAATAAACCACAAGGGCTACAGCAACTCTCCGAGGACACAAGTGAGCTCAGCTAATGCGATCTGGACCGCTACGTCCTGTTTGAATGACTCACTTCCTGTGCGAGTCTTTCTTCGAAATCTCTCAAACTGCCTTCACATCCAAAAAGAAGTTTGCTGACAGACTTACGCTAAAGTTCATAAATCTGTCTTCATTCAGCGTTCAGTGCAAGACTTTATTCGGCCATTGGCACAAGCACAAACGCTCAACAGCACACGATAATCTGCAAACCGACCGACCGACCGAGGAAAGAGGCATCAGTTGATACGGTACGGGTTCGAGTCAGACGACCCGCATGTTTGGCTAAAAGATTCAGTTCAGTTCCTTCAGATCATTGATGCTTTCATAAACATCCGTTTCCAAAGCGTTCGTCAATCTGGGCGAATCCCCGGGTCTAGATAGCAGCGCTGGGCATTCGGTGGCAAATGAAGATTTGCAGAAGCCGGAGGAGAAAAGGCCTCTGAGTCAGTAGTGGTTTCTCGCTCTAAATATTACACGAAACTGTAGCAGTAACGCCTTTTAAACAATGCAATTCGGTGAACTCTTTATAGTCATGTTGATTGGTTGGCGGTGACGAACAGCTACAAGAGGGCTCTTTCAAAACTAGATTAACCATTATTCATTCTGCACCTCAGTCTTGATGCCCGCTGGCGTCCGGATGCCCGCTGTTGGCTTGGCAAGGGCTCTTGGGTAGAGCTCCGTTGGTCTCAGGTAGGCTGTCAATGCCCAGGTAACCCACCAGGATATCCGCCCGTCTGTGGGACAGGCTGAGGATGTCTTCGGCCAGCGACGGGACGGACGTGAAACGCACCTTATCGTGGTCAAACATGTCCTTCAGATACTGCACGATCTGTTGCTGTGGGGAATAAGGCACAATGCGAAATTAATTTACAGTTTGATCATGTTTAACGGGTCAGTGCGTGTTGAATCTACGGGTGTTTTGGTGATTTGTGAAGTCCTTGCAGAGGAAGCACAGGTGTACATTAACAAACTAACACAACACTGACTGCATTCATGCTTAACATGATTGTTTTAACCAGAAAAACTTATTGTTTTTGCATTTCCAACCAGATAAACTTTTTTCTCAAATGTTTTGCATGTGAAAAGTGAACTATGAGTACGATAAATGACACTTGTTTTTACTATTTCTTGTCTAATGCAATGACATTCAGAGACTTTAGTGTTAATACATATATATTTGTGAAGAAAATATTTATTTATTAATATTTAATGCTCAGCAAGGATGCAAAAACAAGGACCAAAAGTGAGAGAGAAACATTTATAACATGACAAATCTATTTACATTCATCAATGAATTTTGTATGATAAAATGCATCACTGTTTTCCCCAAAATATGAACGGTTTTCAATATAGATATTCAAAAAAGTTTCTTGAGTAGCAAATTATCATATTTGAATGATTTCTAATTGGAGTAATGATGAGTAATGATAAATATATTCAAATAGAAAACACTTAAATTGTAATAAATATACAGTATAATATTATTACACACACACGTAAACACACACAAATATATTATATATATATATATATGTGTATACGTATGTATATGTGTGTATATACGTATATATATGTGTTTGTGTGTGTGTGTATATACGTATATATATATATATATATATATATATGTGTGTGTGTGTGTGTGTGTGTGTGTGTATTTGGGTTACAGGCCACGCACCCAAAATTATAAGGACATGCTATAAACATACTAAAGTTTTTTGTGAAGTAGGTTTAAGGAAAATGTCATTATCTCAGGATTAAAATCATTATGCCTATGGAATGAGTAGGAGAACCAACACGTGTGTGTGTGTGTGTGTGTGTTTTAAGTGCGTATTGAGTGAGTGTGTGTGTGTGTGTGTGTGTGTGTTTGCCATACTGTACAGATAAATAAATCGACAGGATTTCTGACCCGATCACAGAGATCAGATTAGCATCAGATTACGTGCTGATCTGATTACGGAGAGGTTCATCTCAGGTGTTCGGAGGAGAGAGGAGAACACTTGCCTTGAATATGGTGCAGACCTCGCTGAGGTGCTGTCGGGGCCCCAGAAACCCGAAGGCCAAAACTGGACTCACGTGTTCAGAGATGGCATAGAAATGGGCAATGAAGCCATCAGGAACCTGAGCAAGAAACACAATCCAATCACAATCTATGAAACCATTCGTGCTGCAGATACGATTCCTCAAATCACGTGATGTGGATCAGATCTGAAAACAGACTGATGCTTTGTTTTTCACACTCACCATTAAGAGTCTCCTTTTGGCTTTTAGGACAGACCAACAAGCTGTAGCCAATGCCTTACACAAACAGAGAGAGACACAGAGAGATAAAACACAAATACAAAGACACAGAAATTATGGACCATAAAACATTTTTTTTTAAAACACTATGAAAAACTAATCTATCTAAACTAAATCTAAATATATAGCATTTATCAATATTCACAGCTTCAAATAACCCTCTTCATATCAAGACCCAGTGTTTGACTTTTAGGTTTCATGGGTTGCCAGATGTTTCTTAATTATAACTGGTTATTATAGGTTGTTCAGATAAGCGTTTTGTTCGGTATGGAGATACGTTTCGTTGATTTGATCACAAGTAGACGAGGGAGACACTCGTTTACACCTGGAGTTTAAATCCATCTCTTTTGTCCACTTTCAACCACTTCCATCCGGATTAGTTTTTGTATGCGTTTTCAGATCTAACGGATGAGATTAGCTTTGGTTTTTACTGCGTTTCAGGCTGCAGGATTGACGTTCTCAGACCATCCGAACGCAGTGAGTGTGTGTCAGAAATCAGGACTGGTGAGAGAACTTTGAGCTTGGTACGCTGTTCATCTTCTGGCTAGAACGCTTCCCATAATGTTCACTCATTAGGTCAGTTGATGGAGAGTAGCTGGTCTTGTTGTGGCAAATCTGTAGAGTCCAAGTTCTCTCGCTGGGTCAATCAGAGAAAAGAAAAGGCTAAGAGTCGCACTGCCCAGGTCCTCAGAAGGCGGCAAAGTTAGATGATGGCTCTACATCTGAGTGCAGATCACCATGCATCTGATCTTTTCTTCCAAAACATCTCATTAAATAAATTTTTTCCTTCGCTTTCAATATCCAATAGTTAATATTCCAGTCCTCTTTTCTTTTGACCCCACCTCGGCCCTCCGTCAACATAATTTACACCTCCACGATGCCCAATTGGCACTAAGGAGCCTGAAGTGTGGCAAGAAAACATCCCCACACCATTACATCACCACCACCAGCCTGCACATTGGTAACCAGGCATGATAGATCCATGTTCTCATTCTGTTTACGCCAAATTCTGACTCTACCATCTGAATGTCTCAACAGAAATCGAGACTCATCAGACCAGGCAACATTTTCCAGTCTTCAATTGTTCAATTTTGGTGCAAATTGTAGCCTCTCTGGTAATTTTCTTCAGTCATATGTTTGCACCATCCAAAAGGTTATGTGTTCTCATGAACTCTAATCTGAGATTTACTGATATATGAATTTCTCCAACAGTCTTGGACCACCTACAGCACAATCAAAAGGTCAAAGGTCGAAATGGACAAGAAGGAAGAAATGTCAGACAGATAAATAGGACACACCCCTCGTCCTTCCAGTTTAAATCACATTAGGTAAGAACGCTTCCCATAATGTTCACTCATTAGGTCAGTAGACGGAGAGTAGATGGTCTTTTGTGTACGAACGCATTTGACCACATCAATGTTTACACTGCAAAGGTAATCTGGTCGACTGTGTTTCCGACTGACCCCGTTTACACCCGTGTCTAGTGTCGTCCACCTGTGATCCGATCCACTGAAATGCATCTTAACACCAGGAGTAAGCGCCAGAAATTAGATAGTTCCTGAAGAACTAGAGAATTAACACTTTATCCCATAAATAGCTTATTTTTGGTTCTAAACAAACTTTTATTTTCAGTTGTATAGATCCAACATGTTCGGACTCAAGATATAAAATTTTCATACCGTCTCCTTGAAACTATCCGAGAGCCATCGGTTCCTCAAAACCGCGACCACTGAAGACGGAGGACTTTCCAGATCTTCAAACGCATCCATCAGGATAAAATCCAGCACAATGTCAAAGAAGTTCATACAGACCACCTAGAGCACAAATCAAAGGTCAAAGGTTGAAATGACAGACAGACAGATAAATAGGACAAAACAGGACACACCCCTCGTCCTTCCAGCTCCATCCTCGAGACTGGCCACGTCTCTTCTCTCTGCGTGTACTGCAACATGTCATCGTAACTCTCCAGAAACGCCTTTGGACTCTAAACAGTCACACACATTCAACAGCAGATGACAAAAACTTAATTTCATTAAAATCCAGACATAACATTTTTGTTTTTACTTTATTTACTACAGTCTCTAGTTTGACTGTGTACAATTCCTGTGGTGTGTGTTATATACATTTATGGGTAATTGCATATGATCTCCACTAGAGGCAGCTTGGTTTTACAGCGGGGGTTACCGGGGGCAACGAGTGATTCACCAGTATTAAGCTGTGAGCAGCACGAGTTATGAGTGTTAATAATAATAAATATGAGCTTCTGAGTCTATCCAACACACAACACGGGAAGAAACACTACACTTCTGTATTGTGTTTGCGTTATCTACGTTATCCCTCCTCCCATGTCGCTATTTTGTGTGTGTGTGTCTCTATAGCAATTAAAAACATGTTTTTTTTCATTGTTATTAGCACTAATAAGGGAGTTTTTTAGAGGTCCGGAACGGATTAATTTATTTCCTGTTATTTCTTATGGGAAAAAATGATTTGAGATACGAGCAATTCAAGTTACGAGCTCGTCCTGGAACGGATTATGCTCGTATCTCAAGGCATTACTGTACACATTTTCATCAAAATGTAGTAACTTTCTCCGACTCTATAACAACATTCCTTTCTGGACAACAACAATATCAAACCATTCTGCTCATGAATAATATAGTCAAGCATACGTTATTAACCCCTTTAAGCTTTAATTATTTAATCTTTAATTGTTTCATTCACAAATCTCACATTATAGTTAAAGAGGCCATATTATGCCAAAACACATTATTTTCCCCATATTCTCGATTGTTGCGGCTCGTCTCTTCCTAGTCTGTCAGAAACGCTCTGTTTAGTTCCTGCGTCTATGAAGCTCCGCCTTCTGAAAGCACAATGTGCTCTGATTGGTCGGCTGGATCAGTGTGTTGTGATTGGTCAATGGTTTTGGTAAATTCCAAGCCCTTACCCTAATCGAGAGTTTCAACACACTACTAAATAACTCAACCCTTTTATTTTGCGTATGAATTAATTAAATGAGGAATATTGTGACGGGAAGAGGATTTCAACCACTACAGCAAAAAGTGTTTATAAAAAGCACTAGGATTTAAGTTTATTCTGTATCACAATATCATTTTTTAAAGCACCTTGTTGGCTTTGGCCAGGAGTCCAGATATCATCTGCTTCCCTGTTTCCATGAAGAATATTCTGTGCGTCTCATCCAGCAGCAGCACCTACAGATACAAACACACACAGCCTCGTTCCCATATGTGTGTGTGTGTGTGTGCGCGCACGTGTGTAATCATGTGTGAGAGAGTGCTGACCTGGAAGGCCTGTCGAACGCAGTGCAGTTTGGCAAGGAAGTCCTGATCGCTGTAACACTCCAGGAGTTCAGTTCTGTAAAACAGAGAGTGTGTTCCCATCAGCCTTTGCTCCCTGAGCGAACACGCAAATCCTCAAATCCCAGAGGGGAACATCTGTTCAGTATGTGCAGTAGTGCACTTGGTCCCATCTCACTTGAGAATCAATGCTAATGCAATGTAGCTTTTAGGATATTAGTATCCATAAGAATGTATCGTTTAGTGCAGCCGTTCTCGACTCAAAGGCCCATTTGCAGGCGGTTTCTGGAGCAATAATGACAAAGATGCTTGTTTTTAAATTTGATAAGAGAAATCATTAAAGGTTTCGTCGCCCCACGCTTCATATAAAGCTCATGCACATGTTCAACTTGATCCACGTACACACAAAATACTTAAAGCGATATATATTATATCAAATCTCGATTGTTTGTTTAGCCGCAAAAAGTAACTGAATTATCGACCAACTCTAATTAGCTAAAGGTATGAAGATATTATAAGCATTAACAATGATTATCCGTAAAACCGCTTTGAAACAATGTGTATTATAA
>JAWRVZ010000046.1:3625000-3630000 GCA_037043235.1 Rhodeus uyekii
GGGAATGTCTTGTGTGTTAATCCTCAACAAACTCTGGGTTTGATGAACTTACTCCCGGATGCATTTCTGGAACCAACACACCTCGAACAAGCAATCAAGCACGAGTTCAGGATATGTTTGAAGATAAGATAACCTTGCTTTCTGGAATCCCCCTTTATTGATGTTTATGAACAAGATATTTACCGAATGACGCTCAACAAGTTCTGATCCTTGCGGAGCGAGACTGCTAGAGCCGGAAGCACCGGAGTGAGCTCTGTGCCGGATGTTTAGAGCCAGTTCCCACTTCCGAAGGGCTTCCTCAAAAAGCTCCATACCTGCAGGAGGAAGAGACGAGAGGAACCACCATCAGCCGCACACGTCTCTTCTGCTCACCAACACCGCATTTACTCCATCACAATACAGTAATACTGTGAAATATTATGTTTTCTATTTTCAGCATCATTACTCCAGTGTTCAGTGTCACATGATCTTCACAAATCACTCTGATTTGATGATTCGATGATCAAGAAACATTTAAGATTTTTATCAATTTTCAAAAAAAATTGTGCTGCTTTGTATTTTTGAGAAAACCATAAACAGAAAGTTTGAAAGAACACCATTTATTTGACATTAAATCTTTTGCAACATCATAAATATATTTTTAGTCACTTTTTATCAATTTAAATGCAACCTTGCAGGCTAAAAGTATTCATTTCTTTGTTTTAAATCTTACCGACCCCCAAACACTTTTTAACACTTAAAAGTCTCCGAATGCCATTGCATTAGATAAGAATGACAAACGCTGTTTATTTGAATTTGAAACAGAATCTTTTGTAACATTATAAATGTCTTTACTGTCACTTGTGATCTATTTAATACAATATTTAATATTTGTTTTGTTTTTTACTTTTGAACAGTAGTGTAACACGTAACAAAGTACAGTAATACCTTGAGATACGAGCAAGTCTTGGAGCAAATTTTGCTTTGAGATACGAGTAACGATTTGAGATAAGAGCAGCTTGCGGACGCTAGTGTTCCAGCACTCGTTCCTCACTCGTTCACTTCACGTGTTCGTCGACTTCCATACACATCTTCCGTGAGTCTTCCTGTGGTGTATCTTATATACATTTATGGGTAATTGCATATGATCTCCACTAGAGGCAGCTTGGTTTTACAGCGGGGGTTACCGGGGGCAACGAGTGATTCACCAGTATTAAGCTGGGAGCAGCACGAGTTATGAGTGTTCAATAATAATAAATATGAGCTTCTGAGTCTATCAATACACAACACGAAACACTACACTTCTGTATTGTGTTTGCATTATCCACGTTATCCCTCCCTCCTCCTCCTCCTCACATGCCGTCATTAGCTGCTACTGTATCGTCTGTCTCGAAGGCAAGAACTCATAATTAAAACCACATTTTATATCACAAGAATCCTTATATACTATAATTTTGTGTGTGTGTGTCTCTATAGCAATTAAAAACATGTTTTTTCCATTGTTATTAGCACTAATAAGGGAGTTTTTTAGAAGGCCGGAACGGATCAATTTTTTTCCTGTTATTTCTTATGGGAAAAAATAATTTGAGATACGAGCAACTCAAGTTACGAGCTCATCCTGGAACGGATTATGGAAGGCATTACTGTATTCAGTTTGGAAGACAATACAAAAGATGACTAGACTAAACTACATTACCCATGAGATACAGGTTCTCAGCATTGGCATCCTCTCCGACTCCCCCCTCCTCTGCCACTGGCTCCGCCTCCCACGGCATCCCAGTGTTCACTGATTGGTTGGGAGAGGAGGGGACTCGCATCTGCTTCAGGTCCAAACCAAACGGGTAAAAACGGTCAGTTAAGGCTTTCAACAGCAGTTTGAGAAATAAACAGGAAGGCAATGCTGGTTTACGCACCGAGGCGATGCTGTGTGAAGAGCTGGAGTGTTTGCTTTGTGCGAGAGACGAGACGCCGCTGAGCGTGTCGTTACTGCGAGTGCTGGGACTAACTATCTGCCGCCCGGGAACCGGACCTGAAAACAGACAAATCAACAGAAGAAAACAAGAGGAAAAAAGTTTTGTAATTTTACAGGTGGCATGAAAACTGAACTTAATTAAGAAAAACTTAAATTCCTTTCAAAATAAAAGACTTTGTATATAATCATACATTCACTCAAAGATAATTTCTGTCTGCTTTTGGTGCAAGAAGCCGTGTGTGTATATATATATATATATATATATATATGTTCAGCACATCATGAAATTAATTAGATTAAAATTTATCTAATATATAAATATATATGTTTTTTCCTTTTCATAAAAAAAAACTTTACATATTTACTTATGAAACTAGTTTTTTTAAAGTTTTTTTTTTAAAGTGTGTGTGTGTGTGTTTTATTAGGGTTGTCAAGTGATTCAAAGTATTAATATAATTAATTACATGATGTGCTAAATAATAAATCTAATTAAATCCCAAATTAATTGCAAATCAAATTTGGCTGACAAATTACCCCCCAAAAAGATGATGGATAATAAATAAAAAATTACATTATTATTATTAAATAATTACATTTAAATAATTAATCATTATTTAATAATTAATTTAATTCAATAATTAAAATTATTACTTTTTTTATTAAATTATTAACATTATATAAAATGTATATAACTATATAAATTAGTAAATCTTTGAGTCACAGATTCATTTGATTAGTTCAACATTCAGGAAAAAAGTAAATAAGTCTTTATGAAAATGCTTAAAACGTGAATTGATTATTGAACTGTTGTATAAAGTAATTTGCACTCATGCAATTTGGGACAAAATCATCACTCATGTGATATTGCTTAATTATACACACATACATACACATTACTGTTATTATATAAAATGATGAACATTCAAAAATGAACATATAAAAGCAAAACATGTGAAGACCCTCACCTCTCTTGAGCGAGGCTGGCCGGCTGGTCCGGAGCAGCTGTTCTGGGATGCCCACTGGTTTCGGAGCTTCTTTACCGACCACCTGCTTCCTCTTCCTGCCCCGCCTCTTTAACTGATGAGCGGTCAGTGCCAGAGCGACGCTGCCCAGCGCCGTGGCAAACAGCACCTTCTTCAGACTAGGGCTCAACTTCAGCTGAGCGAATATAGACTGAGAGAAAGACAGATGTGACAGGGAGGGAAGCCAGAATGGAAAAAAGAGGGAAGAAAACAGGAATCAGTTATTTGCCGTTGCATTCATAATTTAACAGAATTACTGAAAACATCAACAAATTGCTTTATTTTCTTTATTCAAAGAGTTTTATTTGCATTATAAGCTTTCTTGTAGCTCAAATAGTAATGGATTGGCACTTGCAACGCCAAGGTCCTGGGTTTGATTCCCAGGGAAAGCAAGAACTGATTAGAATGTCAATGTGTTTCTTGAATGCAATGCAAGTCGCTTTGGATAAAAGCATCTGATAAATGCATGAATGTAAATGTAAATGAGAGAACAAAACAAGAGAACACTTTCAGATTCCACCAAGTTATTGGTGTTAATCTGGCACTAATTTCCATAATTATCTGGAAACCATACTTAACTAGATATATGGATATATGTGTATGTATGCATGCGTGTATGTGTGTATGCATGTGTGTGTGTGTGTGTGTGTGTATGCGTGTATGCATGCGTGTGTGTGTATGCATGTATGTGGGTATGTATGTGTATGAATGCGTGTATGTGTGTATGCATGTATGCATGTATGTGTGTATGTGTGTGTGTATGCATGTGTGTATGCATGTGTGTGTGCATGTGTGTGTGCGCGTGTTGTGTGTATGCATGTGTGTGTGCATGTATGTGTTGTGTGCGTGTGTATGCATGCATGCGTGTGTGTATGCATGCATGTGTGTGTGTATGCATGTGTGTGTGTGCATGCGTGCGTGCGTGCATGCATGCGTGTGTGTGTATGCATGCATGTGTGTATGCATGCATGTGTGTATGCATGCATGTGTGTATGCATGCATGTGTGTATGCATGCATGTGTGTATGCATGCATGTGTGTATGCATGCATGTGTGTGTGTATGTACAGGTATGTGTGCATTTATGCATGTGTGCATGTATGTGTGTATGTATGTGTGTTTGCATTTATGTATGTATGTATGTATGTGTGTGTGTGCGTACATTTATGGTACATAGATATATATTTAGCAGTGCATGCACTGAGCAGCTGTGTACCTGTCCAAAGGTGGAATAGAGGAACACAGGTATCTCAGCCACGGTCATGGCTAAGGCCTGCATGATGGACATCCCCTCTGCACTTCTGAATGACATCTCAGCTCCACCCCTCCCTCCGGCAGACGCTTTCACATCCGAGTCGCTCCGAACGGACGCCTGAACAGCTGGAGCAGGAACTCTAGGCTGGACGTGACACTGACTGGAGATCAGCAGGACTCATCCACAAACACAGCGCTGAATTCCCCGTCGCAGTGTTGCAGCGTCACGCATTTTCATTGCCTTGGAAACCAAAACAGATTTCTTATCATTTGAATGGTTTCGATTAGAAGCTTTGCTTATATAAACAGACTGAAACATGCCATATACAAAATATGTCAATACTGGCACAATGAAATGCAGTTAGACAGAAACCTCCTATTATGGCATTCAATTAAAGCTTTCTTTTACCTATAAATATCTAATGTTTGGCTTTCCTGGAGCTCAAACAGTAGAGTATTGTGCTTGCAACGGCATAGTCATGGGTTCAACTCCCAAGGAAAGCAAGAACTAATTAGAATGTCAATATAATAGGGTGAATCTTACATAAATGGGCAGAACTAAACACAAGAAAGGAAAACCTTTTGTTCTGCATTAAGAAATATTATATTTATACGATTACAATTCTTAAAAATCATCATCTAGTCACTTGTGCAGTCAGAGAGAGAGAGACAGCGACAGACAGTCAGAAAGAAAGAGAGTCAGAAAGACAGACAGAAAGGAAAAGAGAGAGAGATCAATAGAGACAGCAAGAGAGAGAGAGATGAAAATAAAGAA
>JAWRVZ010000046.1:3635000-3677500 GCA_037043235.1 Rhodeus uyekii
ATCTAATAAATTCAGCTTTAATGACAGGAATAAATGACACTTTACTATATATTCACATAGAAAACTGTTATTTTAAATTGTAATAATATTTCATAATTGCGCTGTATTTCCTGATCAAACAAATGCAGCCTTGGTGCCAAAATGATAACTATAACAATAACTATGTTGGCTTTCACACTAGTGAATGAAATAGTTCTGTTTACTAAAAGTGTCCTGCATTTAAAATGTTCAAGCTCTTTAAAGCAGTTTTTATTGTTCATCAATAGGAATAAATTGATCTCAGAGTGATTCCACTGATATTGTTTCTCTGTGTGGTTATAGTTATAGTATTCCTTTATGACCATGTCAACAACAAGTAATATTTCTCATCATAATGCAGTTCTCTTCTTTGGTTTGATGATAGTCTGGCCAACCACTCGTCCGTGCCGTACCACTACTACGAGCCGTCCCGTCTGGACGAGTGCCGCATGTACCTCGCTCATGAACACGCAAAGAGGGGCGGCCATCGCTTCCTCACAGAGAAGCTCATTTACAGCCGCTGGGCGTCTCAGGGGAAACTCCGGTTTGTTTACCCCCCCAGATCACCATAGTAACATCAGCAACCAGGTCTGGGTTTGAGTGAAGCAGAAGGTCAGCAAACGTTTCTCCTCGCAGCGTAAGTTCATGCTCATAGAAATCACTGTGTGCCTTCAGTGTGTGCGTCAGTTTAAATCATGACCTGCTGCTTCGCCTTTGTTTTATACAGTATGATTGTATTGCTTCGCCTCATTCTGGGTGGGTTTCTTAATAACGAGCCTTTTGCATTTCAATAACGTTTTGTCATCAGATGCTGAGAAGCAACGGATCACATATAATCTGGATTATGTAATCAGATTCCAAAAATTAAGTTCTTGTGATTAGATTTATTTTATTAAATTTTAAAATGCTCATAATCATTCTACTGTTACTTTTCTATTGATTACATTAACCTGAAAATTGGCAGTAAATATATACATATATATATATATATATATATATATATATATATAATTAATTATAATAATTTATTTTTACATAATTTACTGATATATTATACATAATTTACAAATATTTATTGATATATATAAAATATCAATAAATGTAAATTATATTATATATATATATACACATACAGTGAGGAAAATAAGTATTTGAACACCCTGCTATTTTGCAAGTTCTCCCACTTAGAAATCATGGAGGGTTCTGAAATTGTGATCGTAGATGCATGTCCACTGTGAGAGACATAATCTAAAAAAAGATCCAGAAATCACAATGGATGATTTTTTAACTATTTATTTGCATGATACAGCTGCAAATAAGTATTTGAACACCTGAGAAAATCAATGTTAACATTTGGTACAGTAGCCTTTGTTTGCAACTACAGAGGTCAAACGTTTCCTGTAGTTTTTCACCAGGTCTGCACACACTGCAGGAGGGATTTTGGGCCACTCCTGCACACAGATCTTCTCTAGATCAGTCAGGTTTCTGGCCTGTCGGAGTTTGAGCTCCATCCAAAGATTCTCTGTTGGGTTTAGGTCTGGAGACTGGCTAGGCCACGCCAGAACCGTGATATGCTTCTTACAGAGCCACTCCTTGGTTATCCTGGCTGTGTGCTTCGGGTCATTGTCATGTTGGAAGACCCAGCCTCGACCCATCTTCAATGCGCTAACTGAGGGAAGGAGGTTGTTCTCCAAAATCTCGCAATACATGGCCCCGGTCATCCTCTCCTTAATACAGTGCAGTCCCCTGTCCCATGTGCAGAAAAACACCCCAAAGCATGATGCTACAACCCCCATGCTTCACAGTAGGGATGTGTTCTTGGGATGGTACTCATCATTCTTCTTCCTCCAAACACGTTTAGTGGAATTATGACCAACAAGTTCAGTTTTGGTCTCTTCTGACCACATGACTTTCTCCCATGACTCCTCTGGATCATCCAAATGGTCATTGGCAAACTTAAGACAGGCCTGTACATGTGCTGGTTTAAGCAAGGGAACCTTCCGTGCCATGCATGATTTCAAACCATGACGTCTTAGTGCATTACCAACAGTAACCTTGGAAACGGTGGTCCCAGCTCTTTTCAGGTCTTTGACCAGCTCCTCCCGTGTGGTTCTGGGTTGATTTCTCACCTTTCTTAGGATCACTGAGACCCCACGAGGTGAAATCTTGCATGGAGCCCCAGTTCGAGGGTGATTGACAGTCATGTTTAGCTTCTTCCATTTCCCAATGATTGCTCCAACAGTGGATCTTTTTTCACCAAGCTGCTTGGCAATTTCCCCGTAGCCCTTTCCAGCCATGTGGAGGTGTACAATTTTGCCTCTAGTGTCTTTGGAAAGCTCTTTGGTCTTGGCCATGTTAGTAGTTGGATTCTTACTGATTGTATGGGGTGGACAGGTGTCTTTATGCAGCTAACGACCTCAAACAGGTGCATCTAATATAGGATAATAAATGGAGTGGAGGTGGACAATTTAAAGGCAGACTAACAGGTCTTTGAGGGTCAGAATTCTAGCTGATAGACAGGTGTTCAAATACTTATTTGCAGCTGTATCATACAAATAAATAGTTAAAAAATCATCCATTGTGATTTCTGGATTTTTTTTTTAGATTATGTGTCTCACAGTGAACATGCACCTACGATGACAATTTCAGAACCCTCCATGATTTCTAAGTGGGAGAACTTGCAAAATAGCAGGGTGTTCAAATACTTATTTTCCTTATAATTAATTATAATAATTTATATTTACATATATTTATTGATATTATATATATATATAATTTATAATTAATCATAATAATTTATATTTACATATGTTTATTGATTATATATATATATATATATATATATATATATATATATATATATATATGTATATGTGTGTGTATAATGAAAATTTTATTAATAATATAAATTAAGTCTACTCAAAGTCTGCTTATGTTTATGGAATTGCACATACTAGTCATGTGACTAACACTGAAAAAACAGCATTTGATCTCTGAATTTACAGAAATCACATCACTTTTAAGAAGCAGTTACTCAACATTTCATATTTGATCAGTCCTGACGAACACATTAAATGTTCATATTTCATATTTAAAATTTTTGTCAGCTGACTGTCTTTACTTTTAAGTTATTACATTAGGTCAGCAATAAAATATTAAGTCGATATGGTTATTAAAATAGAGGTTTATGGATCTCTGATGTCATAAAATATGGTGACGCTTGACTAAAAGCCTGAATTGTTAATGTATTAACGAACCATGAGAAACACGTCTGTTACTGTATTTGTTAATGTTTATAAAAATCCAGCTGTTCATGTTCGTTCACATTGCATTAACTAATGTTTACAAATACAATTATAAATTCGTTATTAGCTCATGTTAACTAATGAAACTTTATTATAAAGTGTGTGTTTTATTTTGATTTAATGCACTTCATGTTGTTGATAAGAAAAATTGAATATATTTTCTTTCTCTTTGTGCTTTCATGTCAATATGGTGCAAGATTATCCTATTCAAGTCAGTGTTATAAATGAGTTTGGTCAACAGTACTCAAAAAATTGTCCGAATCCATTTCCAAAAACACCTTTCCTATCAAACATAAATAATCAAATCATCTTTGATATGCATTGATCTGCTGAACCCCGACTGAAGCTTGATGCCAGTCATTTATAAGCCTATATATATTAAGTGCTATTCAATTCATTTGACATTTATTTAAAGTTAATGTTTTTATTATCTACACTGTGATTTCCTGATATTTCAAAGCGATGTTTTTAAGCACACGTTCCCATTTCATCAACAAAAGGGTCGGAAACTTCCCTGCTTGAAATCTGTGATTTTGTTCATATATTTATATTTATATTTCTGAAGAAAGACAAACTATTAAATGTAAAGAATGAATATTCACTGAGTAATTCAATATTTTTCAGATGGCAGTCAGAATGACAATATTCCTGTGGGATTTGGAGCAAAATTACAGGGGGTAAAAATTACTTTAGGACGACGGCAGCGACATTGTTTTGTTAATTTATGCGATTTTATTAATTTATGCGATCTTTGTTGGATTATAGAAATTATGAGGAAAAGCACTTTTCACTTTTTATTTATTTCTTGAAATCAGACCGGTATGTTTCCTGTCGCTCAAACAGTAGAGAGAGGCGCTTGCAACATCAAGGTCATGGGTTCGATTCCCAGGGAAAGCAAGAACTGATTAGAATATCAATGTGTTTCTTGAATGCAATGCAAGTCACTTTGGATAAAAGCATCTGATAAATGCATGAATGTAAATGTAATGTTCTGTTTAAACATTATTTGTAGTTCAGATATTCCTCATTAACAGAAAATAGTATCAGCTGTATGCAAAGTGACCCACATTTGCCCTTTGACCCTGTAAATGTGTGCAATTTAACAATATACTTCTAGAGCCATGTTGAAATCCCAATATCTCTGGAAATTAATTATATAGAGCCTTACAAACAAATATACCAGAAGAAACATTTGTTAAGAAGCAACATCTAAAAGGATATTAAGATATCTGTAATACTTGTGTTTCAGTCACGCAAACTTCAGGGGGAAAGTGATTTTCCCTATTTATGAGTATAATGCTACAAAGATCGCTGAAGTCAACAGCTTTTATTAATAGAGCATAAATGAATAAAATAATGACGCTGCCGTCGTCCTAAAGTCATTTTTACCTCCTGTAATTTGGCTCCAAATCTCAGAGGAATATTGTCATTCTGACTGCAATCTGAAAAACACTGGATTTAATAATACATTGCATTTAATAATTTGTCTTTCTTTTTCATTTATGTATGTATTTCACCAGAAAACAAATGATAAAAATCAAATTAATGCTTGAATAGAAGTATTTACATGTGCTTTTCCACACAAAAAACAACAACTCTGCTTTCATTGCAGTGTGTGTGTGTGTGTGTGTGTGTGTTTAGAGTGTATTATAGAGAATCTGCTTGTTCAGCCACTTAAATATAGATTCCCCCCCCCCCCCCCCCCCCCCCCCTGAACATCAGTTGTTATGTTGACTGTATATACAAGTGTGTTCATATGTGTGTGCGTAAATACTGTCGGAACATTCTTTCCTCCATTTGTCATAAACACAACCTAACCTAATCTCTATTTTTACTTGAGGATTTCCAGTAAAGCTGTAAGAAAACATAACCACTCTTTTAGGATTATATAAGTTTATTTTTGTATTTACTCTGGATCCATATGGTACTATTTGCAATATTGCATGTGTGTGTTCTCTGAAAACTGTCTTTGGTGCTTGTCCTGTCAGTGTTTATCTAATGCATGTATTAACCCGAGAGAATATAACTGTATGATTTGTAAATGAATATATAGTTAGGGATGCACCGATATGAACATTTATGGCTGATAACCGATAAATCTAAATTGATATAATATTTGACAGCCTGATTACAAAAAGAAAAGTCTCAGCTTTAAAAGTCATGTCTCAAGCACACAATTATAATTATATGAAGCCGATATGACGGATTTGTTGCTCTGAACCATATTTTGCTTTTTAAAGTGATTCTAATATATTTCAAGCAATTAAAAACCCTCATGAAGAACAGTCGCATCTGAAAGAAATAATACATTTTTTATCGGCTTTAATATATCAGACAAATTTTCTTATTGGGCCGATAACATTGAAAAATGAACATTTATCAGCCAAAACCGATATGGTGGCCGATATATCGTGCATCCCTAATACAGTGAGCTCATATAATGAATGAATTACTACCATAAAATGATATTCAGTATACTGTGTATTTTTTACATTGTGTCTTTTTTCTACGACTCAGTATTTAATGCATAGCTTAATAAGAGTTTATGGGTTTCCAGTGAACATCAGAAATGACATTGTTTAAAAATAATCTGATTTTCTTTCTTTTTTTAAGTGTTTTTAAATGTAAGAGGTTTTTACTGTAGTTCCAGGTATTTATATGTGATTCAGAGTCATTCTGTGAGGAATCAGGCTAAAGTTTAGGCCTGTCCTGATACATATGACATTTGCAGTTACTGTATTAAACTTAGTATCTCTATGTGTATGCGGTCTCTATTGCCTTATTTATTTTGTTTTATTTTACATTTACATTCATACATTTATTAGACACTTTTATCTAAAGCGACTTGTTCAAGAAACACATTGACATTCTAATCAGTTCTTGCTTTCCCTGGGAGTCGAACCCATGACCTTGATGTTGCAAGCGCCACTCTCTACTGGTTGAGCTGTGGGAAAGTCTGTTATATTTATTAATTATTTTTTTAAACGCATTAATACTAATAGTACAGCCTGCTACTTCGTTTTTACATCTAACATTTTAATATACAAATATTTATAATACGTACATTAATAAGAATTATTAATGTATTATTGTAATGTATTATTAATTAGAATTATTAATTCTCACATTATTACAGAATGTGGGAAAACACTAACGGGTCATACGTCATACATCAACAAAGAGCAAGAGGGAGCGCTGTGATTGGGCGACGGGTGCTGACGTCACGAGCGTTCTAAGCGTCGCGTCTTCTGGAATGTAAACGAAACGCGGTGTGCGGCGCATGCGCAGAATCTCCTCCTCGGTTATTATAAGGCAGCGGAAGGACTGATGATGATGGAGATGATGCGGATACAACAACATCCAGAATAAACCCCGACGCGTCGGTGAGAGTCGCGTTGAGCTGATCGTGAGCGCGCAGGTGTGACGAGCCGTGCATCGCTTTATTCTGCAGATCAAACGCGTCATCCTGATGCATCGCCGGCTTTATCATGTGTGTTTTCAGCAGTGCATGCATCAATGCCGTTCTCATTCATGACATTCTGCGCGGATATGTTTGTTGCATAACGCTGTTCAGAGCAAAAGCGCCGGATTTAGTTGATCTCTTTACTGCTCTTAAGATCCCTTTTTTAAAGTCTTGGTCTCCCCTGCTTTTGTTCTCGGTCTCAGGAGTTCATCTCAAGACCAGAACTGTGAGGATATCAGTAAATGGAAGAAAATAAGAAAGATGGATCATGTACGTGGATTTTTATATGACGAATAACACGTTCAGACTCATGAGAAAATGTCTTTTATATCTATATGTAGGATGTTAATTTTGCATGAACATGTTGTTTCATTGAAAATATTAAACAATGATTTCATTCATATATATATATATATATATATATATATATATATATATAGTCTTTAATTCATTCAAACCTTGTCACAACACAAGGTTCATTGTTTACAATGATCATTTAAAAATAAATACACAATTTGGCTGTAATATATATATTTTTTTTTTTTTTAGTAGTGTTGTAACACTTGAGACTGGTCATATTTTAAAGGTCTTGGTCATGTGAGAACTTGGGATTTTATCTCAAGATCACAATCGTGAGGATATGAGTAAATTATCAGAGCATTGTCTGATTTATCCGTAAACATCATTAATGTGATTTGATGTGAAACTTACAGCCTAAAATCCAATCAATAACTTTTCTAATGTCAAATGCCCAAAATTCAATATTGCAAACACGTACTTGTATGAGATCTTGTTTTTATATTATAACACAGGATATAATGAAGCAATATCACGAGAGCGAGAGTCGGGTTTTCACGAAAATGAGAACGATTGCAAATGTGATACTGATTTTATACAAGCATCCAATAAACAAGGTCAACATTAAGTGACTTACATTTTAGGCACAATTTCAGACACAAGTATTTGCTATACATGTTTCGTTACTAAATGAATCGCTGCTTTGAACAGATCGGTTGAGTGAATGATTCAACGACTCACTCATTTAGTGTGTTTTGTCTCCACCTGCTGGTGGATTCAGATTTACATTTAAAAGTAGTTTTTTCATCATATTTCTATATTCAACATGTTAAAATGTGTGTTTTCTTCTCTAGTCTGGACAAGTTTTTCTTATTTGCATTTGGTTCATATTATCACAAATCATCATGGCTTGTCAAATCATGTGGTTTGTGTTGCAGGAACTGGGTTATGAAAGTACCTCTGCATCGTCAGCAATGCATGTTATTTCTGTGTATGGTTTTGAATCGAACTGGTATAGTGTTTACACGTCTGCGCGCAGAAAACTGATCACATTTCTCTTCCTCTCTCTAGGCATGAGAACTGAAACCTGATCGAAGGGAAGCAGGAGAATGAGACTGCGGATTGTAGATAAAGTGAGTAGAAAAAGCTCTTACAAATATATTTGAAACCTTCATCCTTTCCTCACACTTTATAACAAATCTTGAATAATCCGTACCAGGTCGAGCTCGTAACTTGAATTACTCGTATCTCAAATTATTTATTCCCATAAGAAAAAACAGGAAAAATTCCGTCCCTCTAAAAAACTCTGTTTTCCATTGTTATTAGTGCTAATAACAATGGAAAAAAACATGTTTTTAATTGCTATAGAGACACACACACAAAATTATAGTATACTGTATAATGATTCCTGTGATATAAAATTAAATGTGGTTTTAATTATGAGTTCTTTCCTTCGAGACAGACGATACAGTAGCGGCTAATGATGGAGGAGGAAGGGATAACGTAGATAATGCAAACACAATACGGAAGTGTAGTGTTTCTTCCCGTGTTGTGTGTTGGATAGACTCAGAAGCTCATATGTATTATTATTGAACACTCATAACTCGTGCTGCTCCCAGCTTAATACTGGTGAATCACTCGTTGCCCCCGGTAACCCCCGCTGTAAAACCAAGCTGCCTCTAGTGGAGATCATATGCAATTACCCCATAAATGAGGAGCTTGAGCTGCTGCGAGTGCTGAACACCTCTAGCGTCTGGAAGCTGCTCGTATCTCAAATATTTACTCGTATCTCAAAGCAATGTGGATATTTGGATAATTCTCTGATAATGTAGAGTTTGTGTGTGTTTTACTCAGCAATGGCAGCAGGGGCAGCGGATGGTGATTTACGGGACGGTCTTCCTCATCATGACCCTCCTCA
Source organism: Rhodeus uyekii (assembly GCA_037043235.1). Taxonomy (NCBI): domain Eukaryota; kingdom Metazoa; phylum Chordata; class Actinopteri; order Cypriniformes; family Acheilognathidae; genus Rhodeus; species Rhodeus uyekii. The sequence goes on from JAWRVZ010000046.1 coordinate 3,644,002, forward strand.
TCCTCTACAGCTCGAACAGCTCAGCTGATCCGAACAGCTCCTTTAAAGTCACTGAGATTCACCATACCATCAAAAACACCAACCTCAAGAAATGGGCCGGGAAGGAGGGATACTTTCCTGTTTCCGGCAACAAGGTGATCAACTTTTAAAAGTGATGAAATTTCTGTTTATATAGAAAAAATTATATAGCTGATATATATATATGTATAAATATAATCCAGAAATATAATACATCATATATGTCCACTTAAAAATATTAGTGTAGCTACAATTATCACCCAGAAATTGTCTTGATGAATAATTACAAAGAAACAGTTAAATTACGTTTTAAAACATGACATTTTGAAGAAGAAAAACTGAAAATCTTAAACATTTAAAAACAGTCAAATGACAAAATATTGTGAAAATATAAGAAAATACATTTATAATCTTAAAATAGATTTTGAGGGAATGCAAAAGGTCATTTAAATATATATATATATATATATATATATATATAATTAGATATTAATTAATTAGTCCAAAATCTAAATATAATATATTAATTAATTAGTTAATTATATATTATAAATTAATTAATTTAATACAATATATTCTATATTTATAATATAAATAAAAACAATATAGATATATTTTAACTTCTATATTAGCATTTTTTAATCTTAAATATAAATGTAAATATGCTCTTTTATATTTTGGACAATATAAATATATTTATATTTATATATTTTAACGTTTGTATTAGGAATTTTTGATATTTTTCCGTAAGGAAAGCATGCAGTGGAATTGTTGCAGAAATAAAAGAGTTGCTGTTTCAGAGCATGAGCCTGCGCTGCGGTCGCTGTGCGTTAGTGACCAGCTCCAGTCACGTGTTGGGGACTCACGCCGGGGACGAGATCGACCGCACCGAGTGCGTGATCCGCATGAACGACGCTCCCACCTCCGGCTACGCGTCAGACGTGGGGAACCGCACCAGTGTGCGCGTCGTGGCTCATTCCAGCGTGTTCCGGGTCGTCCGCAAACCTGCAGAGTTCCTCAATCGCTCAGAAAGCCCTGCCATCATATTCTGGGGCCCGTCGTCAAAGATCGGACGTGAAGCGAAGGGAACGCTGTACCGGCTGATCCAGAGAGTCAGCCTGACCTACAGGAACCTGTCGTTCTTCGTCATCTCGCCAAGCAAAATGCAGAAGTTTGACACGCTCTTTCAGAAAGAGACGGGCCGAGACAGGTAAACCCCTGCAGATCCACTGCCAACATGCCCAATGTTTTACCTTATTGTTTTAATGTAACCGGTACAGTCCTATCATTTGTTATACATTTCGATATCTATAGTTTTTGTTTTACAGTACGTTATACTTAAAAAAAACTCTTGGATATGTAATATTCATTAAAATAATAATATCACCAGCCTTAATTAGTTCTGAGGCATTGGTTGAATGATTGCTCTTTTTTCAGTGTTTGTTTTCTCTTCCTGTTTTCACAGAAAAAAGTCTCAGTCCTGGTTAAGCACAGGCTGGTTTACCATGGTGATCGCCATAGAGATGTGTGACAACATAAAGGTTTATGGGATGGTGCCGCCAAACCATTGTGGGTAAGATGAACGTTTCACTCCAGTGTCGAGTTCAGAAGAGTTCAGTTAATATTGTGAAAAATAATTATTTTAATCTAAGTCAGAGTCTCTCTCTCTCTTTCTTTCTCTCTCTTTGTGTCTATCTTTCTCTCTGTTTCTCTGTCTGTCAGTCTCACTTTCTGTCTCTCTCTCTCTCTTCACTTCCTGTGAGTAAAAAACTCCATTAATGTTCTCCATAGGGAAATGTAATGATATCTTATATCTTATGATATCTTACTAAAACTATATTACCCATGATGCTGTTCATAAAGTTCCACCAATCAGAGGCAAAACAACTGAAATATTTCAACATATATGTATAATTTGGAATAAACTGACAAATGCTTCACGGGAAACTTTTTTTTTTGGTTCTTTTCCAAGTTCTTTCTCTCACTAAAACTTTTACCTTTTGAAGTTTTGTCAGATTTTCACTTTCACAACCAAATCATAGTTTGTAATGTTGTGATTCTCCTTAGCTCGTGGGGAAAGTGAGCGGGGACTGTGATTTACATTTACATTTATCAGACGTTTTTATCCAAAGCAACTTGCATTGCATTCAAGAAACGCATTGACATTCTAATCAGTTCTTGATTTCCCTGGGATCGAACCCATGACCTTGGCGTTGCAAGCGCTGCACTCTACTGCTTGAGCGACAGGAGAGCTCAGTTGCTCTCTATAAAGGCAACAACAATGAAGATTTAGGATAAATCAATAAAATATATTTTAATATATTTTATACTTCCCTATAGGAGACGCCCTCAGCCCAAACGAATGCCCTATCACTACTACAAACCCAGAGGTCCAGACGAGTGCGTGACGTACCTGCAGAACGAGAGGGGCCGCCGGGGGTCACACCATCGCTTCATCACGGAGAAACAGGTGTTTGCGCGCTGGGCCAAGCAGTACAACATCAGCTACGCCCACCCAGCCTGGTGACGATCCAACATGGCCGCCACCTGATCCAAAATGGCAACCATTTGACATGCTTTACTTGCTCAGAACCTTATCCAGTGCGACTGAGCCAAAATGGACGCCATTCAGGGATCCATGAGCAAACCCACGGTTTTGGTTTTCCTTTGGAAAATGAACAGATGGAACATCGATCGTCTCGAGCATGACGTCTTCAAAACCATCTACATATTACTGCCATGAAGTTCTCCTACACCTTCTCTTACAGTTCTTCACCCATAACCAATCATTTCTCCAGGAACGGAGGCCTTTTGGAACGAGAAAAGAAGAAAATCCTTTGCTGTCAGTTGCCAAACGGAAGATTCAATCACGTCTCGCGGTACAATCAGCAGATCTGAATGTTAGTCGTGTAAAAAATAACAGAGAATAGAAATGAGAATTGAAACAACTTTACAAGATTGTTTTATTTTGTAAATGAGAACTATATACATTATTATTATAATTACAAAACAAAAAAAATATTTTTACAAGTTTATATGGTTTTAAAATGCCCTAAACAAAACAGTATTACAAACTATATATATAAAAAACAACGTTTTAAACAACCAGGTAAAGGGTCGTCATTTTCAGATAAACAGCACATGTCGTGCACCGTATTTTCCGCACCATAAGGCGCACCGGATTATAAGGTGCAGTCTCAATTATGGGGCTATTTAGTACTTAATCCATACATAAGGTGCACCGCATTATAAGGTGCACGCTAAAACATATGGTCTACAAAAAAAAGGTAATGGAAGCAAAACAGTGAGTTGTATTGAACTTGAATTTAAGTCTTTTAGGTGCGCCTTATAGTGCGGAAAATACGGTATATAGGAATGAACGTTATTTACGCCTTGGTTTCGAAGAACGCTAACTATAATAATAACTATATTAGCGGATGATGTCATTGTTTATTGCTGCAGTTTTGTCGTCTGTCCCTTTAAATGCTCGAGCTTTTTAAAGCAGGATGGATTCTAGTTTTAATCATTCAGCTGGTAAAAATAATAGTTTTGAACGTGAATCAAACGATATTGTTTCTCTGTGGAATCTTTTTTAGAACTATATCTTTATGGTTATTGTTATAGTTATTGTCCTTGGTGTGAACGGGCCTTAAATCATATGAAACCTGACCAAATGTCAATCAAAGACGATCTAGAGCTCCGTATAATACAGTTCTAGATCACAGTCGAGCTTCATTAAAAAACACCCACTACAAGAACATGCCGGGTCATTTTGTGCCACAGAATCAAAGGAAAAAGTGAGAAAACGCATGAATCTCCGGCCTACAATATCTACAAGCATTCATGTTTTGCATTATGACCCAGTTCTCGCTGCTGAAATTGGTATCGATTGAACGGAAATCAGTCATATTTGTTACGCTGAATATCTTTTTTCATTATATCAATTATCGATTTTTCATTGCGTACATGCATTATTATGCATTTATATGAACAAAAATTGCTACAAAGTAATTTTCATTATTTGAAATAATGCTGGAATAAAATAAGTATTAGATAAATATTTTTTAAAAGTCACTGAAAAAAGGAAAGAAAATCGAAATTAGAAGATTGTTAAATAAAATAAAAAAACAATGTTAAAGTGACAAAAGCACATAAAAAAAGACTAAAACAAAAATTTGAAACTGGATAAATAAAAATAACGGCCGATTAACGCTAAAATAACAAAACCATTGAGGCTATTTTTTTTGCAAAACGTCTTACTGGAATTCAAATTGGCTTAATGTGAAATATAGTTAGTTTTTCCTTTGATCATAGGTGAAATATGACCCGTGCATATTTTTGTAAGAAAACAAAACAAAAAGAGGCCTTTCGGTTCATTATGACCTTTATCCATCAGTTGTACAGTTTGAGATTTCCTGGCTACAGCTGTTAGTGTAACACACACACACACATTTAAATATCACGCTATGACTGAACCGCTTTATTTCTAGATGAGCACTTTCAGACGACTGTTGTAAATGCCCTGCTGTCATTGGATGATGTGTTTTCACCGGTCAAAGGTCGTGGTAGTTCGGGTAACTTATGTGCTGCTTTGAATGTCTAGCCTTCGATTTGTTCAAGACCCATAAATAAAACTGATCCGCTGATGAATAAAACCGCTCGGGTTCTTACCGAAGTTGATCTCGCCTGAAAAAATCAAGTGTCAAAAATCAACAAGCATGAGAAGAACTCGTGGGTTTGAATGACATATTTCACTGTAAAAGTCCTGCTCATTTATTTGGTCTTCATCCAGTTCTTTAAAATCAAGCACAAGGGCATTGCATTAAGATGAATTGATGATTTGAATCAGTATGTATGATGATGATTATTATACAGATTGTTTTCGCTCAATATGAATGTTCTTTACATGCCTGTCTTACAAAAAATAAATAAATGTATATCTTTGAAAACAGACTCTTGAGTTTCATGATGTGTTCGTTTATGGTTCTAACAATATTCACGATACAAACTAATAAAGAGTCGATACAAAATGTTCACTGATAAAGAGCGCAAAAGTTGGTCCTGTTTCAGACGGATGTCCTTCAGATGACCTTCCTGAGGTTGACCTTCAAACGACCTTCCTGAGGTCATCCCGTGGACGGGTCAGGAAACACAGCTGCGATTTTCTGTCGGAGTCCTGATAAACTGATCAATAAGGCCTCCTGCATGAAAGATAAAAAAAAAACATTTAAATGAACTGCAGACATTTGCTCAAAACGCACATTTCTATATTTTGAATGGGGGAAAATTTTTAAGTTTATTTTTAAGGAGGGGGTATTGACACAAATTGATCCATTCAATCTGATTCACATCAGGTGCAGAATAAAGAAATCTCAATGCAGTAAACCCTGCGATTTCATACATTACTATAATATTAAAGGTTAAAATGAACAGCTGATTTGTATGCAAACATTTAAATTCAGTTTTTATTCTAATTTTCTACTCAAATTAGGGGTTTATTCAAACATGCATAACTGAAGAATGGATTAAGTTCAAATATAATGGATATTAGTGCATCTATTTAGCAAAACGCTGCTCTCTAGAATTCACTTTTCAACCTGACTAGTGATTTTATTCGATTTTCCCTGAATGGCTTTCCTGAGGGAAACGTAACGTTAATCGACATTGTTCACACGCCTTTTTTACTTTTATCTTTCCACGGTTGAATCACTGACAGAGATTGCAAGCATTTCAGTTACTTGCACTGTATCTTTCAACAAACCTTCTGGTGTTCCTTCACCTTTATTTGGTGCTATAACTTGTAGTAAAGAGGAAGAAACGTGCACTTGGCTTGAACTGAGCAATCTGTCAGCGATCCGTCACACTAAAACGGGATTTATTGTTTGAATTTCATAAGAAAACGTCCAGAATTTGAAAGCTAACACTTTGTTTCATACCATATGTCATAAACCACAAAGCTTATTGCGATTATTGTGTGGCAGTTGAGCTACAAATAATGTTTTGTGAAGTTTTATTCATGCATCGACTGAAAACAGCATTGATTCTTGGGATTTAAGCATCAAAATCGGTTTATCAAAATGAGAACATACTTAAAATGGAGAAATCGTAATTGTGCTTTCCTGTAGCTCAACCAGTAGAGAGTGACGCTTGCAACGTCAAGGTCATGGGTTCGATTCCCAGGGAAAGCAAGAACTGATTAGAATGTCAATGTGTTTCTTGAATGCACTGCAAGTCGCTTTGGATAAAATGTGAAAATGGCATTTGAAAATGATGACATGTACGATTACTCATATTGAACTGATAAATATGTATGTTTATACTGCAATTGAGCCTGTTGATAAAAGATGACCAAAAATGTACGCGTTTAATTGTCGTCCTGCAGCAAAACTTGAGCAGTTGCGTTTTAGACAAACACATAATGGCGAGCGAGAGCAACCCGGACGCATCAGTGGATGCGGAGATATTCTGCTAAATAAAATGATAGCGTGAGTACTTGATTATGTCCAGGGGTGCACATAACTGGTACGCAGGTACGCATGCGCAACAAAAATCAGAAATGCGTAGGCCCACTTGACTCACTAAGCGCCTTTGCGTACTTAACCGATCTTCTCATCTCATCGTACACAACCTTACAGTAAGAGATGTCCAAAAAGCAACAGACATTAAGCAGCTTTTTTGGCGTTTCACCACCTTCAAAGAAACGCCAACTGGAACCTGAGCCGAAAAGTTAACGATGAGCACACTGTGCATATCATTCACGTGAAGGGGGCACGCGGATCATGCAGAGCATCGCTCACGCTAGGGGTCGGAAACATATGGCTCACGAGCCATATATGGCTCTTTTGACGCTTCGATCGATTGCTCCGCAGATCGATTGCTCCGCTACTTCCGCGTTCGCGAAGGACAGGTAGATCGCTCCGCACCCCCCCAGGTCGATCGCGCTGCACTTATTAAGACAATGCTACATATGTGAGTACCAAACACAATCTCCTGGTACTCACCTGAGTAACTCACTGAAAAAGTTATGTGCACCCCTGATTATGTCTATATTTCTGTGAGATTATACGCATACACAGTAGGGTGGACTCAGCATTCTCTGAAGTGAGAGTAAACGGAGAGCGATTTGAAAGGAAAACGCCGTTTTCAAATGCATCCGGATGAATGTAGTTGCAGCCCTACAGAGATCTGCACAAACATGCCCTTTCTCAGTCACCTCGGTGCGGATGGTGCGGCTGCCTTGCCCGGGGCAGGTGTTGAGGTAAAGGTCAAAGAGCACGCTGGGATCAGTCACGTGCAGATTCTCATCGGCATCAACACTGGCCTCTAACCCCTGAAGACCCCCGAACACCACCAGCATGTGCCTGAGAGGAAACAAGCTCAGCTTCAACTGTCAGTCCAGCTTTTTTAACATGAAAATCACACTTCAAACTTTAATTGCCATACTAAGAGATTTTAGAGACTAGAGTTTTCCTGTCACTCGTCACTCTAACAGTAGAGAGTGGCGCTTGCAACATCAAGGTCATGGGTTCGATTCCCAGGGAAAGCAAGAACTGATTAGAATATCAATGTGTTTCTTGAATGCAATGCAAGTCGCTTTAGATAAAAGCATCTGATAAATGCATGAATGTAAATGTAAAGAAGTTTCATCTCTTTTGAAAGCAGATTATTAAAGCCAAAAAAATTATAAATGCATGTTTTATGCTAAAACCGCTAGAAAATCAAATCCATAAATATTAACAAGCGATGCTCCAATTTTGAAGTTGATTGAGAATTAGTTTAATCTTTATATAATTAGCTAGCCAAACTGTTTCACTAGTTGTCCTCCAAGCTGTGATCTCACATGACTAATGAAATTATCCATATATTTATGTACAATTCACAGCATTTAAGAACGAGACGTTGCATTCAGTGTTATGCGTGTCAGTATTTGATTCGAACCAAACCTTTAACAAACACGTAAAAGGAAATGCATGATGCAAATGGAAAATGTCTTTATATTCTAAACATGGACATATAGAAATATTATAAAGCATTATATATTATAAAAGCAGAAATACCACAAATTAAGAACTTGTTCCCTTGTTTTAAGAAATTGTGGCCATGATTTACTCCTTTTACTACTAATTTTAGTAGTAATTTACTTGATTTAACTAAAACAAGGGAACAAATTCTCAATTAAATTAAGAATGTGTCCCCTTGTTTTAGTTAAATCAAGTAAATTAGTACTAAAATTAGTCAAAATAAAATGTTATATATATATATATATATATATATATATATATATATATATATATATAGCAAGCGTCCCGGTGACGGATCACGCCAGAAACCCGTGCAGAACTCACTTGAACGGAGACAGAGCGACGTGATCTGCGTTGCTTCCCTTCTCTGATGTGCCGATGGTCAGATCATATCCGCCTTTATACGGACACTCGGTGAACACAGCGCCTGCACAAACACACACGGGGAGGATTCAGTCTCAGCTTTACTCGCCGCTGAAGAGTAAAGGATGATATAGATGAATATATGGGAAGAACTGACTGAGACAGGAAGCCAGTCGGACGCTGTAGCCCCAGTACAGCCCAGCTTCTGTCCTCGGGACGTGAGGAGCCACGACTGAACCTTTATACTTCCTCCCCTCTGAAACACACACAGATACTTTATCAACTATTTTAGCTCTATCCACCATTCAACGGCAAAGCTATTTCGCACTCATTCGCCACTATAAAGGGCATGAGTGCCTGTTCAGTTTTTCAGGAACATAGGGATTATGTTAAAGTGTTATAAGCCCTGAACCAAACCAATCAGCTACAAGATGAACACTACAATCGTTGACTTAAAATGTATTTGAAAAATCGAAAAAATACAAATCTATAAGATGATGGCGAAATATATTAAAACAACACTCTTTTAAAAATATAACAATATACTTAATCTAAAAATATATTTAAAATAAACAAATAAATAAAAAATGCTTTTTTCCCTATTTTTATTTTAATCAGTTTTATTTTATAGCTTCTATATATTAATTGATGAGCATTACAACATTGAGAGTTATTGTACTTCAACTTACCATTTAAATATTTGAAATAAACTTAAAATATATTGTTTATACATATACAAATACACACACATATATATATATATATATATATATATATATATACACACATATATACATTATACACACACACACATATATATATATATATATATACACACACATATATATATATATATATATATATATATATATATACACACACACACATATATATATATATATATATATATATATGTAAAAAACAATAAAAATTAAAATATATAAATATTTATAAAAGTATATATATATATATATATATATATAAAATGTGTACTTTTATATATATTTATATTTTTTAATATTTATATTTATATATATATATATACGTGTGTGTGTGTATGTATTTGACATTTGACTCAACTTTGAGAGTACAATAACTCAATGTTGTAATGCTCATCAATTAATATATAGAAGCTATAAAATAAAACAGATTAAAATAAAAACTTGGGAAAAAGCATTGCAAAATATTAATAAAAGCACTAATGGTATATTAATATAATATTGTCCCAAAATAACACACAAACCACAACCTTTCTTCTGGCTCTTGTTGAGCCGTACGGTCACTCTCAGTCCCGGCTGCAGCTGTTTATCGATCTCAACATCCTGGACACAATAAAACAGACTGAGGTCATTTCCTGTTCAATGACAGCTCAATCAGTCTTTAAACACACACACCTTCCTCATCCCGCAGTTGACGAGGGACCCTTTCTCCGGTTTGACTGGCCGATCGAGCACCACCCCCTCTCGAAACTCCATCTCCTCATCCATGCGCATGTGATGTGGGCCATCCAGAGGATTCAACAGACCTGAAACACACACACACACTTACACTGATTCTGCAAACATTCACACCTAAAACAGGATCAGTATTAGATTATGTGATAAAGTGTATTTTATGTGACTCTCACCAGCAAATTCCAGGTCTCGATGCTTCGGGAAGAAAGATTTGCGCAGATATCTGCACACAACACACACATGAAGCCTAAGCGTCTACGCGCACATTAAGAAGAGATAGAGGTGACTGGGACAGCACTCACTGTGGACACTCCAGGAACTGCAGGATGCGTGCGAGCTGGACGCAGCCCTGGCCTTTCCTACCAATGCCTTTAAACTCTCCCTCAACGCTCCTGAAATATTGAGATCATGTTTTGAAGCTCACATCATAAAATCCAATACTTGTTTCTTAATAATTTGGGGGTTCCAGTATCCGTTTGACTACAGCACTTTACACATGGTGTGAAATCCAAGGCAGTCGTCTAGCGTGATTTCTAATCTCTTAAAAACAGCCCCAATGACATGATTCCTCTCTTTCTCTGAACCATTTGCTCAATTATCAGCCAGATTTCATATAAATCACATTATTTAACACCCAATCCATGATTTCAAGGTTAGAATCGTACGCCAGTGACAGAAGAAAATGCAAACATGACCCAGATGTTTTCGGCTACATCCGTGGGTGTTTTTCTACATCCAAACAGTGACAGAAAATTACAGATTTTATGAAAGGGGGGGGGGGAAAGAAGCCTTTTTATAACCATAAATTATAGCTTTTTAATACTTATTTTTTTGTAGGGTTAGGTTAAGTTACCTTTGACGACTTCTGTTATTTTGAGATATATATACACATCAAAACATCAAGGTCATGGGTTTGATTCCCAGGGAAAGCAAGAACTTGATTAGAATGTCAATGTGTTTCTTGAATGCAACGCAAGTTACTTTGGATAAAAGCATCTGATAAATGCAGAAATGTAATTGTATATATATATATACAGTAGAACCCCGACTTACGAAACGCTCTACGTACGAAAAGTTCAACATACGATAAAAGATTTCGGGGGGGTTTTTCGCCCGAGTAACGACAAAATGATCGAGATGCGAAAAAACATTTCCGAGTTTTGTTTTGAAATTCGCGCTGATTTTGGTTCGGGTTGAATGAAGGCTACAGTTTGTCCGGTCAGAACAATGATGTCTCACTCAGGGAATAATCCAAAACTGGTATTTATTAAAGGTGCATAGATCGATAAAACCTCAACGATTGGCATTAATTCCCTGTATTTCACTCAATAAACTATATATACAATCTTCAGCTGATCTCTTTTATCTTAATCGTCCGTCAGCTCTCTCAGATGGAAAGTTTTGGAATAGTCCATTTCGCACTGAATGACAGGGATGGCTGGAATAGTCCATGTAAGAAGGGGAACACTTTTTACAATCCTGCTCTCCTATTGGTCAGCATTGTGCCTTAACGTAAACCTTTTCTAATCACTCACTATGGATGTGAAGATTGTTGCTGAAGTGAAAAGGAAGAAGAGGATGCTTTACATTGCGTTGAAAAGGGAGATGATTGGGAAGTATGGAGCTGGGCATGAGCATGCTAAATGTGGTGTTTTTGTAAGGCTTGGAACGGATTAGGTAATTAACATGTAAAAGCCTGACCGACATACGAAAAGATCGACTTACGAAGCCAACCTCGGAACGGATTAATTTCGTAAGTCGGGGTTCTACTGTATATATATTTGGCAGACGTTTTTATATACACACACACACACACAGATTAAATATGTAACTTGGATGCATGAAATGTCTTCATTCTTAACATTCAAACTGTATGTAATGACTTTTGCTGATATTTTTGAACTGAGCATCATCAAATGAGGTAATTTTAGGCAGGTTTGTCATAAGTTTGCTGTGTAATCAATGGCAAAGGCCATCAAAGCAGCGACTCACTTTGGATCCTCGCCCAGCTCGTCGAACACGACCACCTCATCCGCGCAGAACACCGCACACGCCCGCGCGATCTGACCCGCCAGGTACGTCCGCAGCTCCAGAGACTGAGCGTTATCCATCACTGAGCCGGGCAAAGCCACGCTCAACGTATACACACGACCTGACGGGACGAGACTGTTATAATACAGTGCTGCACACTCATCGCTCAACAGCTACATGATCTCATTCCTGCATGACAACGATTCGCTGAAGACTTTTCAACAATCGAGTTGAGCCTGAGAGAACCATGAGTCGTCATGTGCAGATCTGAAACCGCAGTCTTTATTATCTTACAAAACTCATATTGTCACAGTTAATGAGTGAGTCATTGAATTCAAATGAATTAAATATATGTAATGGTGGCGGCGGCTCCTAACTCAAATAAATGATTTCTTATAAAAGACAACTTCAGGCGGCAGTGACAAATTAAACATCCCAGGAGAAAAAAGAAAACCACATACCATAATGCATTTTTAATGTCCGAAGCTCTGCAGTGTTGCTCACCTTTACTTTCCTTCTTTTCCTGCTGAAGCTGCTGCTCATTTTCCTCCTCTTTCTTCAGCTTCTGCTTCTCCAGCTGCTGGATGAGTTTGCTCTCTTTGCGCTGTCTCTTCACCTCTTTCTCTGTGGATGAAGACACAGAAAGCAGCAACGGAGACTTTAATATGAACGCGAGATGAGCTTTACATCATGACCTTGACACTAGAAAACCTCATGTGTCACATTTAAAACACTAAATAATTTCCAATGCCTCTAAAGTACTAAGATGATTAATAGAATAGACATTTTACCAAGTAATTTTAGTATAAATGTACAAACGTCCTCTTTCAACTCATGCTTTTTGCTGGGAAATCTTTACTGTTTTTTATAAAGTAACCATAACTTTTATAGTGTCAGTAATATTTATTTAACATTTAGTAATATTTATTCAAGTAGTGTTATACTGTTATGAAGATCTCATGGATTCAATCTCATTAGATTGTCTTTTATTATCACAGTTTCATTTCTAAATATTGTACTATCATTTTAATTGTCAGGCTTTAAATGGTTAATGCTTGATAATATCAAAACTCTTCTTTAAAAGTAGAATATTTTCACGTTGTCACTTACGTTTTTCTTTCACTTTCCTCCAGTTTATTCTCTCTTCGCCCTATAAATGAAAATATTGTAAAAACGTGAGATTAAAAGGACACAAACAGAGTATTTATCAGTTTTACATCATTAATGTAACACAAAACAGCTTTCTAAATAATTTTTTTAAAGCACAAATGTATAACCAGCACATAAACGTAAAAACACACAACATAAGTTCAAACCTCTTTATTTGAGGGTTTATTTTTTTTCACTCTAGGTTCATCAGCCATGCTGTCCTCTGTGTGTTACATCCACAACGATCCTCCGGAGAACAAACACTAACATATTTGGTTCCTAATGGTTCCCCGCAAACTCTAAATTATTTGCTATTTTGCACCATGAACATGAACACCTACATTAATAAGCGTATTCATATATTTAATTCCAGAATATATTTCAAGAGTGTTTAATGCGCAGGTTTGCAGACGTTGCTGTTGATTCTGACCGGAGGGTTTTTACAGACGCACTTCCTCTATCGAATAGACTCTGAGCGAGAAACATCGCGAGCTCGAGTCTTCAATAAAACCATTAAACTATCAGAGATTAACATCAAACAGCGGATTAAACAACACCTGACAGCTCCAGAAACACTTCAACACCACAGATCACATCATGGTAAGAAGACAAAAGCTGCAAGTGTCGTGTTAATGCCTGTTTACTGCGAGTCTGGCGGACATGTGGCTGTGTTTATGTGTAATAATCACACACACACACACTCACATGTACACTATATATATATATATATATATATATATATATACATACACACGCACATGTACACTATATATATATATATATATATACACACAAACACACACACACAGATGTATATTACATTATATATGAGAAACCATAGATTGTTCTAATGTCTAGCCATTTTTCTCCTATGTGTATGGTATTATCATATACATTAGTTACATTATGCAAGATCTGTAGGTCATTACTATTATTACAGAGCTTGTAATATTTGTGATTCATCTGAAATTGTTATTACAAACCCCAGTGAGTCACAGCAATGATGAGCTCAGCTGATTTGCATGTTATCTTTGTGTTTACATCTGTCTATTTGCTTGCACTTTGATTTGTGATGCGTAAAACACAAGTAATACTTGTTACACACAGTGACGTATGTTTACAGAAGGAAAGTAAAGTAATAAATGACTCAGTTATGATTAGATGGGTGTAGATTTGTATTTCGGAACACATTTAGCACTCAGTGTTATGATCCGTTGTAAAAAAAAAAACAATTATTCATGTGGTTGAACTGGTTTTCTGTGTTTGTCCGCAGCCTCAGAACGAGCACATCGAGTTGCACCGCAAGCGGCACGGCTACCGTCTGGACCACCATGAGAGGAAGAGGAAGAAGGAGAGCCGTGAGGCGCACGAGCGCTCGCACAAAGCCAGAAAGATGATCGGCCTCAAAGCCAAACTCTACCACAAACAGAGACACGCTGAGAAGATCCAGATGAAGAAGACGTGAGCTTTGTTCTGCTTTAGATGTGGCTGAAGGTCGAGGAGGTGTGATGACCTGTTGCATGTTTATTTGTGTTACAGCATTAAGATGCACGAGCAGAGGAAGAGCAAACAGAAGGACGATGAAAAGACACCTGAAGGGGCAGTGCCAGCGTACCTGCTGGACAGAGAGGGCCAGTCACGCGCCAAAGTCCTGTCCAATATGATCAAACAGAAGAGGAAAGAGAAGGCTGTAAGTATCTGATCAGATGATATAAACTCCCCCTGTGGTGGAAACAAATCTTTACCGTACGCATATAATAAGCGTTTATATTCAGACGGCAGACGTTCCTGCTTCTGAACCCCTGGAGCGCCAAAACTTACGGACTGCAGCTTTAATGTCCTGTTTCATTTATAATATCACAGAAAAGTTGATTCTGTACCGTTTCATGTTGTCTGTGAGCGGTCCAGACTGAGTATGAGGTTTGCTTGCTGTGTTTCTTTAGGGAAAATGGGAGGTTCCTTTACCAAAGGTCCGAGCCCAAGGTGAAACCGAGGTTCTGAAGGTCATCCGCACAGGAAAGAGACAGAAAAAAGCCTGGAAGAGAATGGTGACCAAAGTCTGTTTCGTAGGAGACGGATTCACACGCAAACCGCCCAAATATGAGCGCTTCATCAGACCCATGGTAAAATATGACACTTTACTATATATTCACATAGAAAACAGCTGTTTTACACTGATATAATATTACACTGTTTTACTGTATTTATCATTTAATAAATTCAGCTTTAATCACAGGAATAAATGACACTTTACTATATATTCACATAGAAAACAGCTGTTTTACACTGATATAATATTACACTGTTTTACTGTATTTATCATCTAATAAATTCAGCTTTAATCACAGGAATAAATGACACTTTACTATATATTCACATAGAAAACAGCTGTTTTACACTGATATAATATTACACTGTTTTACTGTATTTATCATCTAATAAATTCAGCTTTAATCACTGGAATAAATGACACTTTACTATATATTCACCTAAAAAACAGCTGTTTTACACTGATATAATATTACACTGTTTTACTGTATTTATCATTTAATAAATTCAGCTTTAATCACAGGAATAAATGACACTTTACTATATATTCACATAGAAAACAGCTGTTTTACACTGATATAATATTACACTGTTTTACTGTATTTATCATCTAATAAATTCAGCTGTAATCACAGGAATAAATGACACTTTACTATATATTCACATAGAAAACAGCTGTTTTACACTGATATAATATTACAGTGTTTTACTGTATTTATCATCTAATAAATTCAGCTTTAATCACAGGAATAAATGACACTTTACTATATATTCACATAGAAAACAGCTGTTTTACACTGATATAATATTACAGTGTTTTACTGTATTTATCATCTAATAAATTCAGCTTTAATCACAGGAATAAATGACACTTTACTATATATTCACATAGAAAACAGCTGTTTTACACTGATATAATATTACACTGTTTTACTGTATTTATCATCTAATAAATTCAGCTTTAATCACAGGAATAAATGACACTTTACTATATATTCACATAGAAAACAGCTGTTTTACACTGATATAATATTACACTGTTTTACTGTATTTATCATCTAATAAATTCAGCTTTAATCACAGGAATAAATGACACTTTTTGCACTAATTGCAGCCTTTATGAGCAGAAGAGATTTCTTTCAAAAACATAAAAAATAGTTATGTAATAATCCAAACTTTTTACAAGGTTGTATATTTGTATTGTATGTAATTGTATATAATTGAAGCCCTATTTCACTCAATGCAACAAATAGGTAAATATGTGAGTTGTAAAGCTAATGCATGAACTAAAAGTGACCAATACATTTGTTTTTATAAATTTTTGTGAACATTAGTTTATTTCATGCATCTGTTCATGTTTGCACGTGTCCGTTAAATAATATTAAAAGACACAACTTTTGATTTTAGCCATGTATTAATACCGTAAATGATGAAATGTAGATTATTAAACGGATCAGCACAAACGGTACCTTATTCTAAAGCGTTCTGGAATATTTCTGTAAATGTCTGCAGGGTCTGAGGTTTAAGAAGGCGCACGTCACTCATCCTGAACTGAAGGCCACGTTCTGTTTGCCCATCCTGGGGGTGAAGAAGAACCCGTCCTCCTCCCTGTACACGACGCTGGGGGTCATCACCAAGGGAACGGTCATTGAGGTCAACGTCAGCGAGCTCGGATTGGTCACGCAGGGCGGGAAGGTCATTTGGGGTGAGTCTGATTGGCTCTTTACTTCATAATGTGTTTCAGAGTAGCAAATAAAATGTGATGTTGTGTTTCAGGTAAATTCGCCCAGGTGACGAATAACCCGGAAAATGACGGCTGCATTAATGCCGTGTTGCTCGTGTAATGGAAAGCTGAAGCGTTTTTATGGAACTGTACAATGCTGTTGTCGTTGTCAGCGGACTGGAAATCTTGAAAACACAACACAGAATGATTTGCAGACAGTTGATGGAGTTTCGTCGTCTCATCTGGACCCAATGCTCACAGAAACATGTGGATCAGAAACAAAGTGCTGTTTATTTTCAAATAAAATGTTCAGCTGTTTCTCTTTGCATTTATTTGTTTTTCATGAATGTTTCTGCATTCTGTGTTGAAGTGATAATTCACCCACCCAAAAATTACAATTGTCTTAATTCTCCTACTCGTAAAACTCATTCAGACTCGAATGAAGATCTTTATAATGAAATCTGAGCGATTCCTGTCCCTCTATTAGCAGATACGCGTTTGTAAATAGATTATAAAACTAATCCATATGAACTGAGCGGTTCAGTCTGAAGAGACTCGATCGCTTTATATGACGAACAGATTGAATTTGGGCTTTTATTCACACATAAACATTGATCCTCACTGGTTCTCATGCTTGAGCTGAATGACTAAAACTCAATTTGTTCCTCAAATAAAGTGATCAAATCTCTTCAGACAAGTTGGTCTAAACCGCTGGATTCATAAGGATTAGTTTTACAATCTGTCAATAGAGGGACAGAAAGCTCTCAGATTCCATTAAAAGATCTTCATTTGTGTTCTGAAGATGATTGAGTTTAGTAATGGCAGTGTTTTTGAGTGAACCATCTCTTTTACTATGGTGGTATTATGATACTGTGTTATCAGACTAATTTCTTTTGCACTTCTTACCTTCAGACGCCATAAACATTAAGAAATAAAGTAATCATTAACAGACTCGTTTTAGTCTGGTGGTTTGGAGGGAGAAATGGGTTTTAAGGCCGTGTGTGTGTGTAAGAGAAAAGGTTTTGACAGTTAAAATACTGAGTAGGAAACCTGTCCATTGCACAAATATCAGGGAACCTTGAAACATTCATTGTCTGAAATGGATAATACAGTAATCCCTCGCCACATCGCGGTTCAAGTTTCGCGGAATTTTTCAAAAATATTTATCGAAAAATTATAATTCAAAAATACCGCCATTTTGCGGAAAGCAGCGTTGTTTAATTGACGCGAGAGAAACGGTTTCCCAGGACGCGAGACCAAGACAGAAACTCTCTCTGAGGCTTTGTACACGCCCCCGGCACTCAGACAAGCACGTGATTGGTTCCCGGCGCGAGATCGACCAATGAGAGCACGAGTGGATGTATCCCGTGAGCTGATTGGCTGATCCGACTTCGCAGATTTTCACCTATCGCGGGGGTTCCGGTCCACATTAACCGCAATAAACGAGGGATCACTGTACACTTTTTTTATTTGTAAAAGTATTTGATCTGCTCTAATGTATTTAGATAACTTTAAAGTATCTAGCTTTTCTAGAAAATCCTTGTGACTAATGTTTTTTAAACTTCTCATCTAGTTATCATGGACCACTGAATTTAAAAAAATGTTATAGAAATTAAATTCTCAGGACCAAATGAGTCGGTTTAGGTCATAAAGCTTTATCGAAAATCAGTATGTGGTGGGTTTTTTTTATCTTGGTGCATCTAATTTTTTTAAACATTCCAAATGTGAAATTATATTCAAACCATATCATCAAATAATGAGGAGTACCTATAGATAAAAAAAACATGTTTAGCTATATTCTCCTAAGACAAACAGGCACTGCGATTTACTCAACACTTTCAGGCAGATTTAGAGACACCAGAGACTGTGATGTTGCAACTTTAAAATCAACAACCGAAATCTGAATCCTGACAGTGACAAACTGAAGAAAAAAAAATCCATAAGAGTGATATTTTGAAATAAAGGCAATTTTCTCTCCTCATGATAACAATTAATGGAAATCAACACATAAAAAACGCAGACAGCCAGTGTTTTAGTAGCTTCTCAAAGTGCAAAATCATTAAAAAAACACATCTGCTTCATCTTCAACAGCAACGCCCTTGAAAAACAAGGACTTAAGCAGCTGATTCGACATCATTCACATAGTCCATTCATTCTTAAAACTTGTGATTGAATAAAAAAATATCTCGCTCTTAAGACCCAACAAAGTCTGAGGAGCAATTCTGCTCCAATTTTGTCTATTGCAAAAGAACAGAAGGGAATCCTGTGAAAAAAAGCACACAGACGAGAACCAGTTTGCTGTTTTCGAGTCTTTGTTCCCTCTCGTTCAAACATAGAAGTCCAGCCTGCTGGGGATGACCTTACAGCCCTGCATGGAGAAGACGCGCTCCTCGTTGGGGAAGTAGTTCAGGTCGTGGGCCATCAGTTCGATCTTCGCTCTGTCCGGGACGTGACCCTTGGAGACCATCTCCGCTAAACCGCACTGAATGATGTGCTTGTACTCCAGAGGAAGGAACGGCACGAAGAAATCCACCAGATTCTTATCGATTAAACCAGTGTGCCAGAAACCACCTGTGGATGGAGAGAAGAAAAACGTGTAAATGTTTAAAGTACCCCGATTGTGCTGTTTTAAAGCTTCCTAATTTTGTCGCCTACAGTAGATTTACACGCATCCAAGGTCACAAAACATGAAATTTTCTGATAATACACATTCCAGCATCAGCTCATTTCTCAAAGAACCTGAAAAAAGGTTTGTTTGTGGATTTAGTTTCTATAAACCACTCTTTTCCACAAGCTTGCTCTGCTCTGATTGGTCAGCTGTGCTCTGATTGGTCAGACTGGAATTGATCTCAGCTCGTTTCTGCTTTTTTTTTTACTTTAAAACTTTGCAGACCTTTTACATCCACAAACAGCAAGAAAGATAATATTCAAAAAAGCATAATGGGGCACTTTAATAAAAAAAGAGACAATACATATGTTGTGAGATCTTCATTGCATTGAAAACCATAAACAAGCTAGTTAAACTAATGCTTAAAATGCACTCTGTTCAATACATAACGATTTTCTGCTCTATATTTTAGCAGATGCAAAAAAGATAAGAGACATACTGTTTTTGTTTCTGAAGACGGACAGTGACAGTGCCATCTCCAGATCCTTCAGCTGGATCTCCTCTCGTTCTTTCCCATCCCTCCAGAATTTCAGAGCCACCTCATTGATTTTTTCACCGCCGGCATTACTATATATAAAAATAAAGGACGTAAAAGGTTCCTCCGGTTTAAAAAAAAAAAAGGCATTGTATGCACTTTCAGAGCAAAAAAAAGATATTTAGCAAACATTAGTACAATTCAAAAGAACAGTTTTTTATGTGAGCGTTTTAAAGCATCATTACTCCAGTCTTCAGTCACATGATCCTTCACAAATCATTCTTATACGATTATTTGCTCAATTATTGTATGCATTATTAATAATGGTTCTTATTATCAATGTTGATTATCAACTGTTTTTCTGCTTAAAATTGATAGAAAACAGATCTGAAAACTGTAATATTTTGTAATCAAATAAATGCATGAATATACATCATAGAAAATTAATTTTTGTCCATTTAGTGTGATTGATGCTGGGCGGTACAATGAAGACTAGTGAATAACTGCATTAATTACAGATTTACACGGTTAAATGCGTGTTAACACTGACCTGAGGAAAATGAAGATGGCCTTCCTGTACGACACGCCGTCCAGCTGTTCATAGAAGTCCAGGTAAGGTTTTATGCTGTCGATCAGCCCGGGATGCATTTTATCCATTTCATCAAAGATGAACATGGAACGGGGGCAGTTGGAAACATTCCCCTTCACCCACTCCTGTAACTGGGACTAAACATATGCAAACAAACATGTTGTAAAGCTGTGACTATGAAACAGTTGAGTTGAAAGGGAGGGTAGGCCGTGTTTTGGAGAGGCTGGCAATAGCAAGCTAGCTTTGAAAGCATAAGATCCCAGTCTCCACTCAGAGCGCATCCAAGAGCATGCAGAGCAGCTTCAGATGTCTGTATGACTGTTGACCTTTTCTTGCAAGAAAATAAACCTTTAGAAAAGACAATTGGGATATGATTTTGCCACCATACCACCCGACTGCTGCAGATTCATTTCACCGTTGATAGTGTTGATATTGAAAGTCGAGTCATGAACTGCTCAATCACCGGTTTCCGTCTCTTATAAACGACAGTAGTTATAAACGCAGCATAGACTCGTTGTTTTGGTTCAGGAGGAACTGGAAAAGGCGGATGCTGTTTCGTTTGTGCTGCTCTGTGACTGACGTCTGTCTAACTCTACATAACATGAAACGAGCTGATGACGTGATGTCTGTGTGAGCAGGTGTGTGGAGGCATGGAAATACATGTGATGACAAGCATGTAGGGCATTGTATCACTGGATTCGACCAAAAATGTTATGGTCTCATGCCTCCCACATACTAAATATATACATTTATACAACTTAACTTAGTGATTGGAATCAGAATGTGAACAGATTTTCAACAAGCATAACAAAAATGGTCCTAAAACAAAATCACCTACCCTGCCTTTAAGATGCATTTTGTTGGTGCAGTGAAATACATAATATCAATTCCATGTACAGTAATACCTCGGTTTACGAGTTTAATTCGTAACTCAAAATGCTCATACACCAAAACAATTTTCCCCATAAGAATGCACTAAAAATCACTCGATTTGTTCCACACGACCATAAATGCCCATTTTTAATAATATTTTTTTGGTTTTACCCTATTAATTACAGTTAAAATTATAACCATTAAGATCAAATATAAATACTAATTATTAAACTCTAAAAATACTTGATAATTTACTGTAACGCACTTTATCTTTGAGTCGCGTCGCTGCTGGCGTGAAGGAGACGAGAGGAGGATTTTACTGCTTACAGGGAGAATTTCATCCCTTCTTTCTTACTCATCTTGAGGTCATTGTCTATATGCTGTACTGTACGTATATATTTCACTACGTGAACAATAGCGATCACAATTAATGTGAACAACATGAGGTAAAACCGCTGTAAATCACTTATAAAAGTATCACTGTGGTGAATGATGAACCAAACCGAGCGACGCTGAGAGAATGAACGAGTGAAGGGGTGACGGGCTTTGTGAGAGGCTGTCGTTACGATATTTCCAGTAAAAATGCGCGTGAAGATGCAGAGCGTTAGGACTTTTCCTCACAAAAATGTGCATTGATACAATGCTCGTACACCAACTTGCTCATATACAAAGTCACTCGTAAACCGAGGTGTTACTGTAGCTGTATATATAAACGCATTACCTTGTACGTGTCGATGTGTTTCTCATGAGGAAAGTGTGCCGTTGCTGTAAACAGATGAACAAAACTGCTCGACATTCCTTTCTGGTATATGTTTTCGACAACCAGTTGGCTCACAAAGTTCTTCCCAGTCCCGGTCCAGCCGTGGAGGGACAGAACCAGAGGTTTCTTTGGGTTTTCGTTGTTCATGAAGCCTGTGACAGCTTTCAGGATGACCTGAGATGCAATGTGCTGCCCGTACAGCTTGGTGTTGAGATCATACTTCAGCCCTGAGGACCAGAACACAGATTTACATCATCAGTTCAAATAAATCAACAAATAAATAAATGCATCAGACAACAAAACATGGTTCGCTGCTTTTAAAGAGAAAATCATACAGTTTGATGTTGGATGATCAAATCATTGAATGAAAATCATGAGAACTGTAAAATTAAAACCAGACTTTAGGCACTACTTTTTGGTTTTCAAGAACTACTCAGTCTCAGACTAAGAGGACTTTTATCTCAAGATCATTGCGATGATATGTCTAAATTATCAGAGCATTGTCTGATTTATCCATTAACATCATTAATGTGAAACTTACTATATTCAAAATATTATTTTTAAAACATTAATCTCAATATTATTTATTCAGGTGTAATTGCACCAATTCAGATGCAGCTTTGACATAACGCACGATCAAATCGCATGATCAAATCAAACTCAAACGATAGTTGCATTGAAGTTCACCTGTTGCATTTAAGCTGAGCCAGTTTTCTTCACATGTTTCATATAAAGAGCGATATATTTTCCTGCCCAGCACAGCAGCTCCTGCCAGCAGCAGGGATGTGGACACGGGCTCCACCGCCTCCACCGCCGCCAGCCCGAACACCAGAAACACCAGCAACACCGGCCATCTCATCTTACCGCACACACCATAGATGCTTTCAATCCCAAACGAAACGAAGCCTCCAACACACTCACAACGGTCACTTCCTACTTCCAGTGAAAGCGACACCAAATGCGCGCGACGGGTGACGCGTGAGGTGTGACGCATGCGCACAGCGTTCAGCGAAACGGCGCACGTTCGGGTTGCATTGCTTGTGTTGGTCACTGGGTCAAGCGTTGCTATGCACACTTTAAAATTATATACACGCATGCGAACATTGGGGATTAGGAGTAAAACTACTTGCGCGCACACATACATACACATACACATAAATATATAGGCTACTGTGCGTGCGTATATATATATATATATATATATACATATACACACACACACACACACACACACAAACACTTGCTGCTTTTGACATGGTTAATCATCAGGTCCTTCTGTCCTCTCTTCACTGGGCATCACAGAAACTCACGTCACTGGTTTGAATCCTCTCTCACAGAAGGTCTATCAGGGTCTCCAAAAAATGTCAATTGATCACCGGTGTGCCTCAAGATTCAGTTCTTAGACCCCTTCTCTTCTCCATGTACATCACATCACAGCCGATGACACATAGCTCTATCTATCATTTCAACCAGATGATCCTACGGTAGCTGCACGAATCACAAGCTGTCTATCGGACATCTCGGCATGGATGAAAGAGCATTTAACTCATACATATACTACATATACAGGACAAAGCGCACCTGTGTGGTTGAGCGAGATCCACTCCGGTCTGCAACACTCGTGGAAGTAATACAGCACGTTCTGATAGCGGGCCAGAAACGTGGTGAGCGCCGCGGCCATCCCGACAGCGATGCTGGTGCTGATGGGCTCTATCGCCGCCGCGAGCGACACACAGCCCGCGAACACCAGCCAGCAGGCCATCCTCATCCTGCAGCAATAACGCCCGGTCCGCTTGAGTAAATAAGGATGAGCGACTTCCGTGAACAGCAGCAAAAACAGTCCGTTTCGGTCGCGAGCAGTTCCACACTATGACGTCACTGCATTCCGTTTCAAAATTCTAATTATAATAAAGCAATAGTACAGTTTGCATCTGTTCTGGTTGCCCCATACAAACCATTTTTTGTCTGGTCGGTTCTCATATATGTGATTCTGCCAACACTCTTTCAGTTTAAGACTACATTATTGTTTTATTATAATGGTAAAAAATATACATTTATTTATAAATGTGTGTATATATATATATATATATATATATATATATATATATATATATATATATATATATATATAGAGAGAGAGAGAGAGAGAGAGAGAGAGATTTATATAGAAATACAGATTTATTTACCTTTATTTTATAGCGAATGGCAATACTTTACAACAAGGTTTAATTTGTTAAATATTGGTTATTGTATTGCAGGAAGTAACCATGAGTAATACATTTGTTACTGTATTTGTTAATATTAGTTAATAAAAATATAGATGTTTGCTCATGCAAATTCACAGCACATTAGCTAATATCAACAGATACAACTTTTGATTTTAATAATGTTTTAGTTTTGGTTGTGCTGTTTGTATAAATTATATATTATATATATTTAATAAATATATTTTATATTTTATATTTATTTATATTATAGTATATAATTATATATATATATATATATATATATACCTCTGGAGGCCCCCTTGACTCATTCCTATTCCTGAGGCTCCAGGGTGCCCGCTCGCCCCCCCTTCTTCCCATGTTTTGAGTGTTCTTGTTTTCTTTTTCTGTCTTGTTGTCCATATTCTCCTCACGGACGGCAGCCACCCCACCTCATCCCAGGAGCATGGCAGGGCTCTCCATCCCACACAATCATCTGTTCCAGCACCACTGCCGCGGGGAGCGCCTGACTATCCTCACAGCACCGCGGTCCCTCCCAGCAGCGAAGGCTCTCCGACAGCGTGTCCCTCCTACCTCCCGGGTTTCAGCACTAATGTAGCAAAGTTCTTTGTTCAGGGAGGAAGGAGGCAGGAACTGACGAACATTCAACAAACTTTTAATATGAAATAAATACATAATAAAAGTAGTGGTACTTGAGTACTTGTGTTTGTGTGGGCAACCCTCTGCAGCCCACACAACATAAATCCTGGCCTGGTCCTCTCTCGTCCTTCACTGTTGTCACTCCTCTGTGAGATAAGAGACCGGTGGCTCACAGGTGACGCTCATTACTAATCACGCCACTGTCTCTCGTGATGCTCTCACGTCCCTCGACCTCGCTTACTCGCCACACAAGTATTGTTTACATTTCTTTCTTTCTTAGCCAATGAGAATAATTTAACCATCAGTAATGATGTAGTTAGCACTCTCTGTTAGAGTATAATTGCTGTAACAATGTTATTGTGTGTGAGGCGGCCTACGAACTCCTTGTGAGACCTGAAGCTTCTGCTGATGAAACTACAAACTAAACTTCACTAAAATGTTCTTCTATTGATGCACTTCTGACTCCTGGTCTTCATTCAACATATCTGATCCTCGGGTCTTTAAATGTAAATTCCCCTACACTGTTTTACAATATTTTGTTTCCTTTGGACCTTCTGAGACTAATTGTCCTCATGATAAAAGCTGAAATCATTTCTTTATTGAACAGAATCATTTGTGGTGCCTTATTTATTGCCAGCATATAGAGAGATTAAACTAGCATCTAAAGTAAATCACCAGGCAGACGTTGAATTTTATCAGTATTTGTGGAATCAGAAGACGGAAACACCCAGAGGGGGTCTGGGGCCCTAAAGGCCATGACACATTCATTGATGACCAAAAATATATATGATAAATGTCTGATGGTAAGCATTGTTGACACCTGCCACTCTGACTGATGCAGAGTTTGATGGATACAGCTGCGTTTAGCAGAAGTGTCAAAATATTAATATCCTTCATTCAATTTAATCAAGAACAAAGTCCTTGCTTTATAGTGCAAGATCATTGCTGAGGTGAATATCTTATATTTTGCTCATACAATAGGTTGTTATGTCATATACTGATTTATCGCAGTGTGTTGTATCTGTGTATGTGTTTTGTTTGGGTATTTTTGTCCTCTTCTTCTGTCTCTCTTTCTCTTTGGTCATTAAACCAGGTAAGTTATTAAACCAGGTAGTGATGCCTGACGTGATTTGAGAGTGAATGGGATGAGTACACACACACACACGCAAACACACTCTCTCTCTCACACACACTCTCTCTCTCACACACACACACACACACACTCCTGTTCCCTGAGACTCATATATTGATTTATTGTTGAGCTGTTTCTGAGTGCGTGCGCTCAGGATGTAAGTGTTCTTTAACACAAAGAGAGCTGAAGTTGTGCAACATGTTTTATTATCTTTATATCTTATGTTCAGTATTTGTTCAGTATCTTTATTTCTTTTGATTTAGGGGAATGCTGCCACTTTTGTATTTCTCCTTTCCCCTGTTTAGGGGTAGACAGAGAGAGAGAGGGAAGATTTATGTCATCTACTTTTACAGATTATTTTGTTGTAAGTAATTTAAGGAGATTTACAGGTTAGTTATTTGAGTTGTGTCTGTTATTTTGGCTTATCCCTCCCCTGAAGCTACTGTCCCATATTTCTTTGTCATTGTTATCTTTATTGTGATTTGTTATTATTCATTTTTTTGCATTTACATTTACATTCATGCATTTGTCAGACAACTTACATTGCATTCAAGAAACACATTGACATTCTAACATTGGTGTAATTTCAGTGCTCTGGCCTTTGAATACCAGTAGATATTCAAAGATTACCATTTTTAACCATGTTATTGGTTAAACCCATGTCATTAAACATGTTATTATCATTTTTAATACCTATTATTTGAATCAGATGTTGTGTTGATTCTGGGAGAGGAGGTTTATTTATCTCCAAGGTTTATTTTTCTTTATTTCTTTACTTTGTTTCTGACTCCCCAACCCTACATGAGTAGCTGTGAAGATAAATCAAACAAAACCCAAAAAACCAAACTTCTACATTTGAATGAAAAGCTATTCTTGATATTCAAATGAACCCATTAATAAAGTTATAATTTGAAGTACTAATTATACTCAGAAATCATTAAGTAATGGATGAATAAATAATCTGCTTATATGTAATAATTATTTATGCACACTAGATGGCAGAAATGTCAATAAATTCTGAAATGAACGTTTATTTCATTTTTAAAAACATTTTTGACTGTAATAACTTATGAATATGGAGATAAAGGTGTACAACATGACGAAATAAATCATAATAATAACAATAACAATAATAATATTAATACAAATAATAATAATAATAATAAAACAAATTATATGAAAAGTAAATAAGACAAAATGTATCAAATCAGGTATAAAGCAATAAAAGAAGTTTCAAATAAAAATAAATATTCCTGATAATAATAATAATTCTGAACAAATTTAATGATATGTATTTGATATTGATTTTTTTTATTAAGACATAACAAAAACATATACCTATAGCAAGACATTCAAATATTTTATAACTAAGGAGTAGAAAAGAAAGAATAAATAAAACATATGCATAAATAGATAATTTAACAAGAATAAAGAGAACAAATACAACCAAAGGCCAAGACGACAGCACATGCAAGTCTAATTTCAAATTAAATTAAACTCTTTAGCAAATACAATTGTGTCTCTACAAGTTTTGCCATCAATAAATTGAAGAGAATCAAAATATGAATGAAAATAAACCGTAGTTTTTTTAACTACTTTATTTTTCAATGATACGAATTTACCCGATAAAGATCATAACAAAATAGATCATACAGTTAACAGACACATTTTTGTTTTTTTATTCAAAATATGTCGTTTTTTATGTCAGACGTGCGGCTGACGCGGTGACGTCACTTCCGGTTCCGCCATTTTGCGGTCTTGGGTCGGTCTCGAGCTGCTGCTTCGATTCTTCCCGAATCCCGTTGATTTAGTCCCGCTTTAACAGCCCAAATCCACCGGGAAAATGTCGGATTTCGACAGCAACCCCTTCGCGGACCCGGACTTCAGCAACCCGTTTCAGGTGACAGAGGATATGGGATTATTGGTGACTTTGGCTTTGTTTGTTAGCATTTATTATTGGGTTCTGATTCGGATTATGGGTCAAATTCAGTTTATTCAGTCTTTTAATGAACTGTGAATTACATTTGACCATCAAGTCAATCGTTTAATTTTCTTATGGCTTTATTATTATTGTTATTAAGATGATGGAGGACTGTCCGTTAGCTGGTGAATTATTATTATCTGTTTTTGTTGAAGCTGTCGGAGTCTGAGATGAATATGGAGGCTTTGCAGTGTGTTCACACTTACTTCGGGATTAATAATGATGTTTAGGGTCAATAAAGGGTTGATTGTGTGTGTGTCTGGGCTGCTGGATGGAGGATAGATAGATAGGATGATGGAGGGATAGATATAATGATGGATGGATGTCGTGTTGTTTTGGTCCGGGATAAGGATGTGTGTTTTTGGCTCTGGTCAGCTCAAGGAATTGGATCCTGCTGCCTGTTTTATTTTTTATTTTGTGCTTTTACATTGATCCAAACACGGACGGTTTGTCATCTGCACCTTTAAAGCATCAAAGCTGATGATCTGTAGAAGAAACAGCACTTTCCAGATGAGCTTGCACATATTTGATAGATTAATTTCTCCGGCGTCTTCATTATTACATACTAACATGATCAAATGTTGCTGAAAAACCTGTTGCACACAATCTCCTTCCATCCTTTTATCGTCTGATTGACAGTTTATGATGTTTTAGCAAGTAATTCTAGTGGAAATGCTCGTGTTTCACTGTAAATCTTGCTGTACTTTGCACTCTTTCACAGTTTAATGTGCTTTTAATAACTTTTATTTTAAATAAAGCATGTCCTGGATTTGACCTTATTTTACGACTGTCACGTTACATGATTTGGACATTAAGTTTAGGCTTTTAAGGATGAGTGGAAGCAATGACAATGAATGTGGCGCTTGCAACGTCAAGGTCATGGGTTCGATTCCCAGGGAAAGCAAGAACTGATTAGAATATCAATGTTTATTTGGATAAAAGCGTCTGCCAGATGCATAAATGTAAACATCATTTCGAGGATCACAATCTCAAGGATTCGCTCAAAGTAGATCAAGGGCGTTTTCAACATCGATCTCGATATAAAATCTAAAGAAACGGGATTTGTCGGACGGTTGCTTTAACACACAATGGCATCTGCCTGGAGTTTCTCCTCCATTGTTTCTCTTGTAATCCTCCGGGAGAAGCTTGACATTACAGGCGTTGTCGAGTCACAGGTGGGGTCGCACCGACTGCAGGTGAAGAGGACGAATGCAAATTCACACACAGCAGATTGTGGCTTTTGTTCCGCCGGATGAGACATGATCGTTTAGACCTGTTTTGGTCACCCGGGTCTCTCTTTTACACACACACACGTACGTACTCTCTCTCTCTCTCATGCACACACGTATAGACTCACACACACACTCACACATGCTCTCACACACACTCTCTCTCTCTTTCACACACGTACATAGACTCACACACTTTCTCTCTCTGACACACACACGTAAATAGACTCACACACACATGCTCTCTCTCACACACACACACACACATGCTCTCTCTCTCACACACACACACGCTCTCTCTCTCACACACACACACATGCTCTCTCTCACGTGCACACACGCGTACATAGACTCACACACACGCTCTCTCTCACACACACACACTCACGCATGCTCTCTCTCACGTGCACACACGCGTACATAGACTCACACACACACTCACGCTCACACACACGCGCTCGCTCTCTCTCTCACACACACACACGTACATAGACTCACACACACACACACGTACATACTCACACACACATGCTCTCTCTCACACACACACACACACGCTCTCTCTCACACACACACACACACACACACTCACACATGCTCTCTCACGTGCACACACGCGTACATAGACTCTCACACACACGCTCTCTCTCTCTCTCACACACACGTACATAGACTCACACACACTCACACATGCTCTCACACACACTCTCTCTCATGCACATATACACTCACACACACACACACTCTCTCTCTCACACACACATCATCAGTAGCAGCAGTTTTTTCTCCTGAAGTGTTTCTATTAATGCACGGCTCTTAAGTCGTCGGTAAACTCAGCTGGTCAGACGGGGTTTTTGTTAAGTGATCAGCAGTAACGATATGCGGTCTGTCACGGGGTTGCCGTGGTAACTCAACACCAGCCGGCCGACTGTAGCGGCACACGTCTCAATAATTCATGCGGATCCCGATTGCATTGTGTTTCTGCCTCGCGTCTTCAGCAACGATCTGCTTCCAGAACTCAGGAAACCGCTTACACACTTCGTTTAAGTGCAGAAGCTGTAACGTTTATGCTTTGATGTTGGTGGAATTAGTTGAGAACAATTAAAAAGAAGGGTTTGATTCGTTACAACCTTTACACTCCAAACCGGCTGCATTATTATTGATCTGTGGGCTAATTTACAAAGGCTTATTCAGGTTTGTTAAATTGCTTCTCGTACCTTCTTTCTTAAAGGGACAGTGCATTAATTACTCTCCCTCATGTCGTGCAACATCGTAACTCTTTCGTTGATCTTCAGCGCACAAATTAAGGCCTTTTTAATGAAATCTGAGAGCTTTCTGTCCCTCCATTGACCGATACGCAACTACCACTTTGATGCTTTAAAGAGTTACGTTTACATTCATGCATTTATCACACGCTTTTATCCAAAGCGACTTGCTTTGCATTCAAGAAACGCATTGAATCAGTTCTTGCTTTCCCTGGGATTGAACCCATGACCTTGGTGTTGCAAGCACCAGTGCTCTACTGATTGAGCAACAAACTAAAACTAATCCATATGAATTGAGTGGATTATTCCAAATGCTCTGAAGGGACTCTGTCACTTTATATGATGAATGTATGCTTTTATTCACATGTTAAACATTCATCAACTCTTAGGAATTTGTGAGGCAGAGACTGTCATTTGTACAGTAACTGGATCTTCTGGTGAAACAACAGACGTCTCTCTGATGATATATGTTCATAAACCCGTCCCTTTCTTATGATCGTCTGCAAGAGCCACTCCTGCCCTTTGTTTTCTTTTTTAATAATCCGTTTTTTTGCTTGGATGTACAACACAATATGGAAGAAATAACCCGTCACCATACTTCCATTTCATCTTTACATTCATTTAATAATAGACAACAATATATTTCATATTCCTCATGTCCTTCAAAACCCGTGAAGCACAAAATGAGACATTTTTAGAGAATTTACTGGATAGTTTCTAGTCTTTACACTTATGAATTTGGCAGAATTTGATTATTCTTTCCTGCCGCTCAATCAGTAGAGAGTGGCGCTTGCAGCGCCAAGGTCATGGGTTCGATTCCCAACTGATTGGCAGATGCTGTTATCTAAAGTGACCTGCATTCAAGGTCATGCTTTCCTTGGGGATTGAACTTGTGATTTTGGCAAGATTTGCTGTTTGAACTCCAAAATAATGGAATTACTGTACAAAAAATGGGGCCTTCAGTTGAACGCACAATAACAATAGGGTTGTGCCGACAGACAATAATATCGTGGATAGATTAAAGTCAGATATTTCCAATAATCAAGACCATATTAGGCTTTTCAATTGTTGTTTATTTATTAATTTTTACACCAACATCACCACATATAGCTAGTGCTTCACCAACATGCGCATAAAATAATTGAAAATGTTTAATAGACAGACTACAAAAATTAAGCTCACATCAAAGTTGAACTGACCATCGTGGATTCACGACTTTGCAGACTTTTTTCATTACGTATGTATATATTATAAAATAAATATATTGTGGATTTTCTGGAAAATAGCCGCGATATATGAACATTAGAACGGCTTGCCAAGCTCCGCAACCTTGCGAAGGAGTTACGAGGATAGGACGAGGATATGGTTCGTTCTCTGCAACAAAATCGATGAAGACATGACTCCCTACAGGATGCTCTTCGAGCGAAAAAAGAAGCAGCGGCAGCAACTTCTGATCACAATGTTCTTCCAGCCTCGCAAAAAAGAGCCAGTTCCTCCTGCTACTATGCCTTCGGAAGAAGTTGAAGAGGTGTCCCAGGAAGAAGTTGAAGAGGTGTCCCAGGAAGAAGTTGAAGAGGTGTCCCAGGAAGAAGTTGAAGAGGTGTCCCAGGAAGAAGTTGAAGAGGTGTCCCAGGAAGAAGTTGAAGAGGTGTCCCAGGAAAAGACACCTCCGTCTGAAGAGACGTAAAATACTCTCATTGGCTGCACAGTAGAAGACATCATCAGCTTCATCATCATCATTTCTACTGTGCAGCAAATTCATCGCCATCATCATTCGTTTTTCTTCAACTTCTTTCGTGTTTTAGTTTAGGGTACTGTAGTACATGCATTAAATGTTCTGTACATTAAAGGATGGTTTGTTTACAGTACTACGTAAAGGGAGGGTTTTAAAAGTCTGAATATACATGTTAAATAAATACGTAAATATGGTGTCCCTACTTTGCGGATTTTCAGCTATCGCGGCCGGGTTTGGAACTATCTACCACGATAAACGAGGGTTCACTGTAGACATATTCACAAATTAAGCCGAGACTCAAGAGTTTGTTATAAAAGAGAGATTTTTGGTGTCGTTCGTCAGCATTTCGTTTTCTTTGCATGTAAAAATATGAATGGCAACACAGTAACAAATGAGCATTCTTTCCTGTCGCTCAAACAGTAGAGAGCGGCGCTTGCAACATCAAGGTCTTGGGTTTGATTCCCAGGGGAAGCAAGAACTGATCAGAATGTCAATGTATTTCTAGAATGCAATGATAAAAGCGTCTGATAAATGCATGAATGTAAATATAAGTGTTATTCTGGTTGTTATTGTTATAAAATAGAAATGTATAGCTAATAATAATCAATAATTGGTTATAACGCAGTTTCTGTCAGATCTACACACACACTCGTCCACTAAAATGTGAAAGTGGCTGGTGAACTGTGAGAAAAACAGTGTAAAGTTTATAGTGCCCTTCTGAATTATGTGTGAATAAAACATGCTGCCAAATTACGTTTTAAATAAAGCCATTTCTGTTGTTATTATTATTGGTGCTTCCATAGATATCAGTGTGTATTTTTTACAAGCTATAACTGTTTTTTGTTAGTACCCATGTATATAAAAACAAATAAACATTGAGGTTGGAGATGCTGAATATTTGTGAAAAAGACTGAATATATAATAAATAAGTATATTTATAATGAAGTCGTGCAGCTTTGTGTGAGAAATGGGTCTGATTGGCGTGTACATGATGCCCGTTTGAGTTTGTTTTTCTGAGATAAGCTGTGTGAGTTTGGAGGACGTTTGGTAATCATTAGGTTAAACATTTGAGAATATAAAGAGCGTCTAAATGAAACCGCAGAGTAAATATTCTTGATCC
>JAWRVZ010000046.1:3682500-3725000 GCA_037043235.1 Rhodeus uyekii
GTGAGAGACTAGAGAACAAGAAAACTGCATGAGAATACAATCTATATCATACAGGCCTGTCCACACACTCGGTTTAGCTTATGATAAAGTACTACTTTTTACATTTTATTCTGCTGTTTATATATAGGTTTTTTGTAAGGTCTTTGTAAACACAGTATTAAAAGCTGACATTTTAGATTTCATGTGTCTTTTAGCCCACACAAAACCTGCTTTCTAGTATTGTCTGCCCTTTCCACAAACAACATTTGACCTTAAATGTGAACATCCTCAATGCGCTCCGTGTTCAAGCCACCTTTACCACACAAATAAACCCTTGTTTAGACGATCCTCTCCGTGTCACACCTGCCTTGCGCTTCGGGTTTGTTCTGCATGTGCTCAGGAAAGTTTTCAGTTTTGTTTGCGTTAATCAGATTTTCATCTCAGCTGTATTCAACACTAATCTTGTTACGGTCTAAAATAAGCTTTCATTCGTGTGAATACTTGATTGCCGTGCCGCTTGCATCCTGAAATCATCAGTAGTCCTGAAGGAGGCCAAACGCAGGATTGAGTTTTGTAAGTTGTAAGTTTGATGCGACACAAGTGTTTCTATAGTTGTTCTTCACCGTTTGGGTTAAAGTGCATCAACAGACTAATGTGTCGTACACTCGCATAACAAAAGAAGTGACTTAAACGTTCCCAATTTGCAACTTTTGGGATGTACTTTGCTGGAGGTGATGATGAAAGTGCTTACGTTAGACCAGAACCACAATAGTGTGCCATGAAAAATTATCAAAGTACAAAAATAAAATAATCTGGTGAATATCTAGACTAATCAAAAACTAGACTGTTATGGCTAAATCTGATTAGAAATGTAAAATTTACTGTTCTACCGCTAGACCATAGGTGTCAAACTCAAGGTTTGAGACTCAAGGCCAACTTCTGTCTGGCCCGCGAGATCATTTTATATATTATTGTTATTAATGACCCAGCGATATGAAGCGCTGCTAACACAATAAACTACAGATCCCATAATGCAGCGCTTCAGCTGCCTTGCCGAACACTTCCCGTGTTAATCAAGTCTAGCTTATGATGCTGCAAGTTATTGCGAAACTAGCCTTCATGATGCCGAAGAGAAAAGTTGATTCTGAAAAAGATTCGGAGCCTTTAAAAACCGATGGGAGGCTGAGTACCGTATTTTCCCGCAGACACAGATAATCCGCACCCTCATTTAGCCCTCGGGTTTCGCGGGCTTTATATAACCTGCACCTATATTTCTGAAATGTGCATAAGATTGATGAACTTTTTTGTGTAAGTTCAAATTTCGAATGTTGCTCGCATGACGTCAATTATCATAACCGTTCATCTCGGTACACAGTGCTTGTGCACGAAATTCACACACAATAAGAAAACAAACACAAGTCAGAATCAGAAGAAAAAGAAAGAGCAGTGTCTCCCGCTGTGCAGCAGCTCGTCCCTTAAGAAGCGTTTCTACAGCTGTTGATCATCGGATGAGATGAGAAGAGCCCGCCCTCATGCAGCACAGCCAATCACGTCTTCCTGCATGATTGACAGGTCAGACAGCCAATCAGCGCCAGCTGTCAGAGTGACAGTACAAGCATCAGAGACAACAACCCTCACAAGAAAGAAAATACCGCAAAAAAAACCTTACGTTCTTAGGGACGTAAAAAAATATATTGAAATATTATTAAGTGTAAAAAATGTGATATAGCCTGCCCCCTTATATAACCAGTTCATATTTTGACAGGATATATTTTTATGGAGACAAAATCTTTTGGGATATTTAAAATGTAAGTTTATGTTTTACATACATTATAAAATTGCTGAATGATATGCCACAAATTCATTACTACTTTCTGTTTGGTGCATATATTTATAAGGCAATTTTATGCAGTCTATTACAGTAATACCTCGACTTAGTATACAAGCAAATTGCATTTTTACAGGAAATATCCTAATGACAGCCTCTCATAAAATAGTGAAGCGGTTTCACCACAGTGATACTTTTATAAGTGATTTACAGCGGTTTTGCCTCGTGTTGTTAATATTAATTGATTGTGAGCGCTATTATTTGCGTAGTATATATATATATAACAGTACCTCTAAGCAGTAACTATCACGGTTCATGAATTCATTGTCTCCTAGTTCTGCCTGTGTGTGTGTGAGAGAGATCCCTGACACACCTGATTCTCATTATCTGCCTATTTAGTTCACTTCTCTCTTGTCGAGTCCTTTGTTCGTGGCTCCCCGCATTAATTCGCGTCCGCGGCTCCCATGTGTGATACACATCTGGATTATCACTTTGTTATTATAATAAATTCTCTCATTTGCACTTGAATCTTTGGTTTCCTCCCTCCTCCACTGTTCAAACCTGAAGTGCATTACAGTAAATTGTCAAGTATTTTTATAGTTTAATTGTCAATTATTAGTATTTATATGAGATCTTAATGGTTACAATTTTAACTGCAATTAATAGGTTAAAACCAAACAAATATTTAAAATGGGCATTTGTGGTCATGTGGAACGAATTAATTGATTTTCAGTGCATTCTTATGGGGAAATTTGTTTTGGTGTACGAGCATTTTGGTTTACGAGCTCTTGGAACGAATTAAACTTGTAAACCAAGGTATTACTGTATTTATATTTTACTGTACGTCTTGAGTGTACAAGGTGTTAGTGTTCTCCTTACCTATATAGTATTCCTGTGTGTGTCTGAATGTTGAGACGCTCAAACTGCTTTCTGGGTCGGCAGCACACTAGGATTTGAGCCGCAGCCGCTCAGGGAGAACATGCGCTCATGTCAGGTGATCATAGAGTGATGTCATCAGACATCTCGCCGTGTGTGTGTAATGATAACAGATTACTGAAGACACACATACAGTGTCTTTCTGCTAGTACAAATGTGTGTTTGTGTGCACGACTGTCTCATTAAATATTGATCATTTATACAGACTGAAATATTCATGGCTCTGGAGTCCTGATAGTTCACCAGCCGTATGAAACGGATCCGCCTCGAGTCCTGAGCGCTGCGTACTGGGGCTGCTATGGAAACAAGGGGCTGTTTTAGTGTGTGTGTGTGTGTGTGGTACTGTAGTTAACATTCTTTGGACCTTGTGCGTTGAATGAATCTCTGGTTTAGTCAGTGAGGGAATAGTGAACTAATATTTAATAAAGTCATTCATCGCAACTATTCTCTTAAGTTGAGCAAATTGTATGATACAGTATTTCATGTAGTTTTTTCTGCTCTTTACTGACAATATTTTGCCTCCCATTCTTACCTATGCTAAAACGTTATTATAGTAGCAATAATAATAATACTTCAAATTTTGTATTGTTGCAGAAAAGCGATATTTATATTCTGCAAATTTATCATACATATGATTATTATTAATAATAATAATTTTCAGAATTGTTTTAACTATTTTTATTTCGTTGTGTTGTTGTTAATAATTATAATTTAGCTAAATGTTTTAATTTTTATGTTCATTGTTGATGATGATAATAATAGTAAATTAATAATAAATGTAATGGTTAAAGCAGAAATAAAACAATGTCAGATAACCAATATGCCAAATTTTAAATATTGTATAATAATATTATTTTCAGAATTATTTTAGTTTTTTTTTATGCATTATTATTATTGCTGTTGGTGATTAATAATAATAAATGTTATTTGCGGTCTAGTGGTTAAAGCACAGAAACAATAAAACAAGAAATAATTAAAACTGTTTAATTCTATATTTTGGTTGTCAGATATTTAAAAATAATTGGTATTGGTCATAGAGAGGCAATATTGCTCTATCTCTCGTGATCTGTGCTCTGAACCAGCGCTGATCTCTTCCACTCATCTATTTAAAGCCTTCGCTCTGTGGAAATTACTGGAATCAGGCGGGAGAAGATTACAGGTTCCGTCTGATATTCCTGAAGTTCTGGGATGTGGAAACGGAGGACAGACTGTAGTATTTCCTCGGTGAAGCGTGACACAAAGGGTTTGCTTTCTCTCTCTGTTCTGTGCTTTAATCTGATGCAGACTCAGCACCGGGGCGTCAGGATTAGTTCGGCTCGCTCCAGAGTTCTCCAGCATCTGCGTGACGTCAGTCAAGATTATCGCACTCTTATCAGCAGCACGTGACGGCAAACTTTGAGTTTGTTTAGTGCTGGTTTTATGGTGGTTTCACAGCGGCAGTTAAGCTGTTTTATGTAGAATAATGTTGCATCGTGTTTATGTGGATGGTCATATCATATGTTGTGATGTCATAATCAAAATGATTGTTTTTACAGTTTAGTTTCTTGCAAATAAGACGAGCAAAACAACTGGAGACACTTCAGTTTCATAAAGCCAAACCAAACAAACAATCACAAGACATGCAAGGAATTTGTTTTGGTTTACCAGGAGCTCTGAGCACTTGCATAAATAATATGCGAGAAGATGCAGAACAAATGTCCTCGTCTGAGCCGACTTTATCAGTTTGTCTGGAAGCAAAGTCATGCTCACAAAGCACCAGATTGATAAGCTCTTCTGAGGAAGAGACATTCATCAGAGCTGGTCAGCTTTCTGTTTAGAAAACAGAAGATGCATAAAGTCAGACAATCAGATTGAAAGGTTAAGTGTGAGCATAAATATCCTAGTAAAAGACAATTGCTTAAAGGCTGTTTCTTCTCTGCAGGATCCATCAGTGACGCAAGTAACACGGACTGCCCCGCCTGGCCTGGAGGAGTATAACCCTTTCACAGACTCCAAGCCGGTGAGACACACATACACACAAGCATACATACAGACAACGAAACCAATAGAAGCGTGCATACAGACAAACAAACAAATAAGCAAGCATGCATGCAGTCAAGGAAACAAACATACAGACAGACAGACAGTACAAACAAGCATCCAGACAAACAAACAAAAAGAAGTATACATACATGCAATCAAACAAACATGCAGACTGACAAACAAGCATGCAGACTGACAAACAAACAAGCAAGCATGCAGTCAAGGAAACAAACATACAGACAAACAAGCATACATGCATACAGACAGACAGTACAAACAAGCAAACAAACAAGCATACAGACTAACAAACAAGCATACATATATGCAGACAGACAGTACAAACAAAACCTCATTGAGCATGTGGAGCTGTACTAGCGTAAGGCTCTCTGCCCAGAACAGCCCACACTCACGGCACAAACCCCACTCAGGCTATTTACATTACATTTTCTTCTCCTTTCTTTAATTGTGCACATAAATTACTTCATTTCTGATTGATTCCCAACATTCAAAACCACGACAAATGCATTCAGTCAGTCTGGATGTCTGAATGAAAGCAGAAGAGGTTGTGATTGAGATGAAGTCATGTGGTGTTTTGTCTCGTCTCTTTTGATTTTGTGGCATTATAGCTCCCGCCAGGCTCTGCCCCTAAATCTGTCCCGCCCACAACCAACACACAGCCGGCCATCATGAAACCCACCGAAGAGCCGCCAGCTTACACCCAACCTCAGCAGACACAGGTAATAAAACAGACACAGGTTTCGCTCACTTAACACACTTCAAACTGAATATAGCAGCCAAGTGGGTTTCAGAATAGAAATGTGAAGCTTGCATTCTTGTAAAAGTGTCTAAATCACCCGTGATTCCTTAATTTCAAATCAATATCACCTTAATTCTATTGGAACATTTCATTAAAAAAATAAAAAGTTGAGTGTTTAAGAAAATGTGTATAATATAATAATAAAAATCATATTATTAATGATAAAAGTGATACATAAAATTATATTATTATTATTAAATTGCAATAGTAATATTTGTCATTTTTTTTAATGTTAATCCATCAGGCTTTTATTTTGGAAAACTATCCACAGGAAGCACCTACAGCTTCTCTTTTGTCGGCAGAAGCAAGGTTTTAACGTACGTAACGTACATAAGTGACTGCAAACCGAAACAGCGGCGGATCATGAGCTGAAACACAGTGTTACCTTCTCAGTCTGAAGGTATACAGTATAAAATCATTCAGGCTCGTCTCTCAGTGTGTATAAACCAACCGGAAACTCATTTAACGAACTACACATGCAATGGAAGCCTTCCAAAATATAACCATCACAACTAGGGATGCGAGATCAAATGAAATGATCAGGAAAAAGCAGAACTCCTGATGCAAACCCTTCTTGATTTCACAGAAATGCTCAGTAGGACAGCAGAAGCTTCCAGCAGCGAGTGTGGTTATGCTGTATAATTCAGCGCGCCTGAGGGAGAGGGGATGCCTCGCTCCCGACATATGGACACACACACACACTTTGGGTGTGCGTCAATGACTCGCTCGCTCCGGCTCTGTGCGGTGACGTCAGATGCTTTGAGTTAGGACACGACAAGGTGATCCGGGGCGAGTCCGAACCTGCTGTCACTGAGCTCCGCGTCTGTGGCTCCAGTCTCTAGCGAAGAGGCGTCCGGCCTCGGGGTGACGACAGAAGGCTTGTTAACCAACTTGTTGCCCACCGGCTTGATTAAGCTGTGTGTGTGTGTGTCACATGATGCCGCCTTCAGGGAAAGCTGGGGATTTCTGAGCCCTTAAAATGACCCAGAAACGAGGACAGTATGCGTCAACAGATTGGCTTGGAGTGATTCTTAAAATTATAATCTGGGACGCTGGTGGAA
Source organism: Rhodeus uyekii (assembly GCA_037043235.1). Classification (NCBI taxonomy): domain Eukaryota; kingdom Metazoa; phylum Chordata; class Actinopteri; order Cypriniformes; family Acheilognathidae; genus Rhodeus; species Rhodeus uyekii. Next base: position 3,689,144 of record JAWRVZ010000046.1, read on the forward strand.
ATGAGTGCAGAATGTGTTGGCCATGTGTGGTTGGGTCATTTCAGCACGGACTTTGGGGTGGTTTGATAAAAAAGGACATAAAACCAGTTTTTAAACTCTTCTGTGTGTGTGTAAACTCTCACATATCACGTGATATTTACACCACAACCAGTTCTGTTTATGGAAGTAGAAGCTTGATATGTTCAGTCAGGCTACATATTTATTACCAGCCAAATAGCAAGTAGATCTTCCCGCAATCTCTTATTCAAATCTAAATCTAAAGTAATCATTAAGGTGAGTGGCTTCATCAGTGATTGCTGGGGTTTTTATATTGTGACTGGTGGTTTTATGCACAGTTATGTCTGATGCACAGTTTTTTATGATATTAGTAAATGTGATGTTATATTGTGTTACTGTTCTGACAAGATACCTGTATTAATGTTACATTCGCATGGGTGAAAGTTTTCCGTATTATGACGGAATTCCGTATTTTGAACCTCGCCAGGAACCGTTTTTCCAAATCGCGTAAATCCGTTGAGATTTCAGTTCGGGGGGGGGGGGGGGGGGTACAGGGCGACAGACCAACAGACCAATCGTACCTACTCGGCGATCTTCGGAGATAATGTGATTACGTAGAGAATTACCCGAGAAGTTCCGGGTGGGCGACAGACGAACCGCGCGGAGTGCAGTTGTGTCGGCGATTCTGATTGGTCAGTGAGACTCCGGCGTCCAATCGTATTTTTCAATTTACACTCGCAGTGTTAGTTTACTAGGTTTTCACTGACATGAGTAGCACTCCGAGAAAGTATGAAGACCTTTTGTTTTCAAATCACAGTATTACAGTTGTGCTTGTTTATTTTATGGGTATACTTGTTTCTGTAATTGCATGTTGTCGGGACTGTTGGCTTGGTGTGCAATTTTGTGTTCATAGTGCATATTCAATATTTCAATTCATATTACACTTCACATGTAAAACTCATGTGCTACCAATGAAATACAATACTAAAATGCACTGTTAACAAACACCTGTATTTGTGTCTTTTTTGATGATGATGTAATGGATTGTGGTGATTAGAGAAAGTGAATTAAGTAACAAACCAAAATTAAATATAAATGTTAGTTATAGAACAACAGATGCAGAAGCAAAACCAATGACAGAGTTATAGAATACAATACTTCTGAAGGATTCTAGTAATAATTTAGAACTCCCAAAATTGGTGAATATTTTCTCAACTGCAAACTTGAAATACTTATTTCACACCCTTTTTATAGTAGCTGCAAGTTGCCAGGAGAGGTCGTTTCTACACAATAATTTGCAAGGAATGCAGGAGCTTCCCCTGGACCCCTGGCCAGGGCGTTGCCCTGGACCTACCGGGGGCCCTGGCGGCCCCCAGGCCCCCAGCTTTAAGTTTCAGTATTTTCAGTTTTGCCAACTTTCACCCATGCATTCGTTTTTAAAAATATTGAAATAAATTAGTGGAATGACGATATTAAGTATTTCACTGTTAAGTAACAATTGCATTTTAAAGTAATTATTCAAATAAATTTTTATTAATTTCTTAAGCAGCAAATCATCATCATATAATGATTTATAATGATGCTGAAAATTCTTAGGAATTACAATTTTATATATACATTTTATATATTTTATATAACACACACACACACACAAACATATATATATATATATATGTAAATAATGTATAAATTATATAAGCGTGTGTGTGTATATATACTTTATATATTTTATTTTTATTTATTTATATATATATATATATATATATATATATATATAAATAATAATAAAATATATTAATAAAAAACATAAATGAATAAAATAAATTGTATTTATATATGATTTATTCAGATATATTCAAATAAAACGGTTATTTTAATTAGCAATATTTTTTTTACTGTATTTTCTATCGATTGCATGCAGCTTTGGTGAACATAGGTCTCAGAAACACAAAAAAATCCTAAAAAATTAGTTTGAGGTCAGATGTGCAGCTGTAATCAGTTACGATGTGGGTTGACGTATTCAAGTTTACAGCGTGGCTCGTTTGAGAAGATATACTTTGGAGGACTTCCGTTGTCAGACAGACACGGCTCTGAGTCTGACGTGTAAATTGGGATTGATTCTGACAGCTGTTCTATAAACAGGCTGAGAAACCCAAGATAAGTGACCTGAAGTTATGTTCTGCGGCGCCTATGAGCTGTTTTTGTGTTTGTGCAGGATCAGGCACGAGCTCAGGCCGAGTTATTGAGGAGACAGGAGGAGCTGGAGAGGAAAGCGGCTGAGCTGGACCGCAGGGAGAGAGAGATGCAGTCTCTCAACGCGTCAGGAGGTGCGTTACTGGCCCATTCCTGCTTATGCTGCTCCCAAACCACTCACACAGGACCTTACTGACATTAAAACTACACATTATACACACTTTACAAATCAGTAACGTCCTGTCTGAGTGGACAAAAGCACTTTTGTCATCTCATGTACATACATTAGTATATGTAGATTTAAGTACGCCACCGTTTGCAGTCAGTAAGATTGTGTCTTCATTTGCTCAAAAGGGACAGTAAAGACATTTTAAAATTTTACAAAACATTTTTGATTCGGATTAATGCTTTTTTTTAACTTTCTGTTCATCAAAGAATCCTGAAAAAGTATCAAATTTCCGCAAAAATATTAAGCATTTGAACTGTTTTCAGCTTGTTGGAAATGTTAGTAACATTTTACATAAAGCCTTCGTTTAATGCATATTATATTTGTAATGTACATTATTATTATTATAATGCAGTATTTTTTTTTATAAATTAAAGCTAACCAGCATTTAAGTGTCATTTTATTTTTTTGGTCCAGAGCAAACAGTCCAGGAAAGCCAAAGTGTGTAACAGCCTAATATTGCAGCTTATTCTGACCAAAGTTGCATAGAAGTCGTCATCAGATCGGCAGGTTAATAAGTTGCATTGCCAGTCTGTTGCAAGTCTAATTCGTCTCTGGTTCCTGAGATTTTCCCATTAGGGTTTTTCGATATATGAGTGAAATAAAGCCTGTGATTAACATGACTTCACGATTCTCACCCCAGGCAACCACCTTTCATCATCATGCACATGTTTTCCCTGTTTCTAAGGGAGGAAAAACAACTGGCCGCCTCTTCCAGAGAAGTTTCCGGTGGGTCCGTGTTTCTATCATGATATATCGGTGGACATACCCGTGGAGTACCAGAAAACCGTCAAGATCATGTACTATCTCTGGATGTGTGAGTATCCCATAATGCCCCAAAAAAACCTGCCAACCTGAAACCAAACATACTGCCTTTTCCTTGTGCGGTAGGAGTAACAACAAAAAAAAAAACAGTAATACCTTGAGATACGAGTGTCGAGACAATTTTTTGCTTTGAGATACAAGTAAATATTTGAGATACGAGCAGCTTACAGACACTGGGTGTGCGCGGGATTAAAATTCGTTTTTTCTCTCATGTAGATCTGTTATTCGCTCGCGGATGTAATTTACATGCAAGCAAACATCAGTTTTGCACTCTTTTCTTTTGGGCATGGATCTGCCGCCATAGTTGACTTCCGTACGCATCTCCTGCGAGTCTCCCGTATCGTGTTTGCGTTATCTGTGTAATTTACGTTATCCCTCCCTCTTCCTCCGCACATGTCGTCATTAGCCGCTACTGTATCGTCTGTCTCGAAGGAAAGAACTCATAGTTAAAACCACATTTTATTTTATATCACAGGAATCCTTATATACTCTAATTTTGTGTGTGTCTATAGCAATTAAAACATGTTTTTTCCATTGTTATTAGCACTAATAAGGGAGTTTTTTAGAGGTTCGGAACGGATTAATTTTTTTCCTGTTATTTCTTATGGGAAAAAATGATTTGAGATACGAGCAACTTGAGTTATGAGCTCGTCCTGGAACGGATTATGCTCATATCTCAAGGTATTACTGTATATTTACATTATATATTTATATTATATACATTTATTAGGAAACTTGAATAGGGCTTTAAGTGCTTCAAAAGTGTAGAATAATATGATTTAGTCATTAGTCTTGATTGTTTAATTGTGTTTAAGTTCACAGCTCTGTTTGTTTGGGAATGTAATAATAGTCTAAAGACTTTGGGAAAGGAGATGAACTGTATTCTTCTGTATCCTCCCATAGAAACTGTTATTGACTTCAGTTTGAGTTTCATCCTGGAGGAGATTTTAGACACGCAAGAGCCGTTATGCATCATGTGATTTGAGGTGTCATGTGACTAGTGTCATCCGACTGGAGTTTAAGTTTCGCCTGACCTCGTCCTGTAGGAATTTGAGAGGGAAGTGGGCCGAGACGGAGAGGAACCGCAGTTATTTGTGCAGTAAATTTGATGAAAGAACCGTAAAGTGTTTTAATTGAATGCTTTCTCCGTGAATTGGCTATGACTTGCACTCCTTTTATATGTTTTTAGCTGCAGTTGTGAAGGCTCTGCTATTAATGAGCAACTTCTGAGTGACTTTGAAGAGGTTTTGCAATGATTGTGTTAATATAATGTCTAGAGCACTTAAATCATTAACAGGTTCTTGGATAAAACATTCATACATGTTAAAGATGACTTGGGCTGGTGATTTAGTGTTAGTTTTCACTCTAGGTAAGTTGGCTTGAGAGACAATTTACTGATATACTGTTTAAGATTATTATTAGAAAATGTAAACACTATCTCCTCTTAGGGCTTTCAAGCTACAAACACCAAACTCACCTCAGCTCTATTCTGACTCGGATTGCTATGTCTTTTCTAACTGATTCGACGCAAGATTTTTCAAAAAATTACAATTAAAGACGACAAATTTCTTATGCTTTCAATGAGGGGGTGAACACTTTTGTTACATTGACTCTAATGGAGTATTTCAGCTTCATCCACTATCTATCCATCACTGACAAACCCTAGCAACTAACCTGAGACATGCGAGCAAACGTACTAAATCTGGCTAGTGTCATGCTAATTAATGTTAAATCTCGCTAGCTAAATTCACGTTAAATCTTGTTAGGGACATGCTAATTCACAATAAATCTCGTAAAAAAAAACGCTAGTTTACGTTAAATTCGCGTTAAATCTTGTTAGGGACATGCTAATTCACAATAAATCTCGTAAAAAATTACGTTAAATTCGCGTTAAATCTTGTTAGGGACATGCTAATTCACAATAAATCTCGTAAAAAATTACGTTAAATTCGCGTTAAATCTTGTTAGGGACATGCTAATTCACAATAAATCTCGTAAAAACCCGCTAGTTTACGTTAAATCTCACTAGCGACATGTTAAATCGTGTTAATTTTCACTAACGACTTGTTAATTATGGCTAATGCTCGTTAGCAACTTGTTAATTAACGTTAAATCTTGCTAATGACATGTTAATTCATGTTAAATCTTGTTAGCTACATGCTAATTAATGTTAAATCTTACTAGTGACATGCTAATTCACGTTAAATTGCGCTATCGACATGTTAATTAAGGCTAAATCTCACTAGCGACTTAATAATTAGCATTAAATCTTGCTAGGGACATGCTAATTCACAATAAATCTTGTTAGCGACATGCTAGTTTACGTTAAATCTCGCTAGCGACATGTTAAATCGCGTTAATTTTCACTAACGACTTAAGGCTAATGCTCGTTAACAACTTGCTAATTAACGTTAAATCTTGCTAATGATATGTTAATTCACGTTAAATTGCGCTATCGACATGTTAATTAAGGCTAAATCTCACTGGCGACTTAGCGTTAAATTTTGCTAGGGACATGCTAATTCACAATAAATCTCGTTAGCGACATGCTAGTTTACGTTAAATCTCGCTAGCGACATGTTAAATCGTGTTAATTTTCACTAACGACTTGTTAATTAAGGCTAATGCTCGTTAGCAACTTGCTAATTAACGTTAAATCTTGCTAATGACATGCTAATTCATGTTAAATCTTGCTAGCGACATGCTAATTCATACAAAACTTTTAATGTTTAAACTTTCAAAACTTTCTCAAGCCAACTTAAAGTTTGTTTACAAACTTTACCCATCTAGTTGCAGTTGTTGTTTTTAAGCATTAAGGTTGTAAAACAGTCACTATGTATTTTAGAAATGTTAATTATCAGTTTTCGTGAATAATTGCAAAGACTCGACAGATTATATTGCATAAGGTCATGTTGATGTTTGTTCATGTTCTGTTCTCTCATGTTCCTCTCTTGCAGTCCACACGGGGACGCTGTTTGCCAATATATTCGGCTGTTTGTCGTGGTTCTGTGTAGATGCGACGAGGGGAGTGGATTTTGGTCTGGCTATGCTCTGGTTCATGCTGTTTACACCCTGTTCGTTTGTCTGCTGGTACAGACCCCTGTATGGAGCGTTCAGGTACACACACACACACACACACACACACACACACACACACACACACACACACACTGTACCATTATGGAGAACTCAGATTGTAACCATTTTCTCTCTTTTTCTCACACTCTCTCTCTCCCCCTCTCTGTGTGTCTCTCTCTCTCTCTGTCTCACTCTCTCCCTCTGTCTCACTTTCTCTTTCTCACTCTCCCCCTCTCACCATGTCTCTCACTCTCTTTTTCTCTCTCTCTCTCTCTGAAGGAGTGACAGCTCTTTTAGGTTCTTTGTGTTCTTCTTCGTCTATATCTGCCAGTTTGGTGTCCATGTGCTGCAAGCGATTGGCATTGCAGGTTGGGGAGCCAGGTGAGAAAACACACACACACACAAACACAAACACACACACACACATTCAATTAAAGAAAAATTTCCTCCCATCAATGGGCAAATTTACTTTTTCTAAAGATAAAACATAAAAAATTTACATTTCAGACACAGACTCTTGAACTATCTTTACATTGTTACATAATAAACTGTGTGATGTAATGACATTGTGTGTGTGTGTGTAGTGGCTGGATCTCTGCGCTGACCGGGCTGAACACGAGTATTCCCGTCGGCATCATCATGATCCTGATTGCTGCCCTTTTCACCGCGTCGGCTGTCATCTCTCTCATCATGTTTAAAAAGGTGCTTCACTTTAAACATAAGTTATATTATATTTAACATTATATATGTCTGCTTCACCTCAACTGCACCTACTTGGTGCTATTAATCAGTCAATTATTAGTCAATTTAAAGTTCAAAAAACTCAAAGATTCACCTGAAATAAAGTTTAAGAGTGAATAAAATGACTAAAACTTACATAAAAATAAATAAAAGTTAAATTGAAATGAAATTATACAAAAATGTGAGGATATAAAAAGTTTAACTTTTTTTAATTAAAGTGCAAATTTAAATAAACTGAATATGTAAAATAAAACTAATTCAAAATGTTAAATTAAAATGAAAATGATTTTAATTAAATTAAAATGCAATTTAAAATGTTAATAAATACTATCATAGTATATAGATAATAGTAAAATAACACCAAACCATAACCACAGTGAAAATCTGTCGGATTGCAGGAGTCAGTCCTTCATTTCTCCTGATATTTCATTGTAAGCAGGTTAGTTGTTGTTCATGTAGAATTAAACGTGTGTGTGTGTGTTTATGTGCAGGTCCATGCGCTGTACCGAACCACCGGCGCCAGCTTCGAGAAGGCGCAGCAGGAGTTCGCCACCGGCGTCATGGCCAACAAGACTGTGCAGACGGCCGCCGCCAACGCCGCCTCCACCGCTGCCCGCGGAGCCTTCAAAGAGCAGATCTGATTGGCTCAGAGAACTGCCACTCTGACCCCGCCCTCCTCATTCCTCCTAACCTCCTTACAGCCGTTCGTCCTCTGAGCGGCTGATCGAGAACCACACCCACTCTCATTGACTTAATGCACTCTGTGACTGACTGAGACCCCCCCCCCCCCGGCAGCTGTGCCGACCTATTCTTTATTTGGAGTGAGTGTGTGTGTGTAAACAGCCTGAAGGGTCACTTTATATGTACACATCACCGTTGGGTGTTGGTCCGTTTGTCCCTGTTAAACAACAGGAAGTGATGTCATCAAATGTCTTTTTTTATGGATCCAAAAAAAAGAAAGAAAAAAATATTATGCCCTCGTGGATCTCCGCGTCCAAAAACATGAGCGATCTCACACCGTTATGCGAGTCCAGGTCCCAATTAATCTCAAAAGAAAATAAAAAACTGCCGTCCGTTAAAGATATTTTTTAGATAATTAACCATTTAAAAACCAACTTATTTCAAATTGACTCATAATGCAAAATATAGAAAGGTTTTTATTCGTTTTTGGGGGTATATGACCTTTTCTTAGCGAGATTCTCCTGCAAATGAGCCGTCAGTACATGAAGATGTGACCGTAAACGCTCCACACGCACCGCACAGGGTCTCTTCACCTGTAAATATATAAATATATATATACAAACCTGTATGATGACAAAGTATTAACTGATTTTAAACCTATGAATGATTCTGAGGCGTCTTTTTGCTTCTAATACGGTTGTTTTGGAATGGAAACTAACTCTTAAAAGCGTGAACCACTTCCTGCACATGCATGGAGAGCTTACCGGGCCGAGGATAAACTGGAAAACCCTTTTAAAATCACGATTAAAGTCTTTGCACCCCATGCATATGGCTAGCGGACGCGTGTGAGACCGTGCCGGGCCGTCCTGAGCTTGGATCCTTAATCCTGTTCTGAATCACGCCGTCATTCGTCAGCGTAGAGTTTGTGATTATTGACTGAAGCAGAGAACCTTGTAGCCTTGGTTACTGTCGCCAAGAGACAGCCAAGTTTTGCAGTTATGGGATATGCATCAAGATGCATCAACCTTTCAGCAACACTCTGTGTGTGTGTGTGAGTGAGAACAAAGTGTGTGTTTTCAGTATTGAGTTTGCATTTGAAGTCTGACACATCTTAATTTATAACTTAAAAGGAATATTCCTTTTCTTTAAATATGCTCCTTATTTTGTTTAATCTTATTAGCGTGTGTCATATTTGCATCTTTTGTTCATCCATGTACGAGTGTGTGTGTGTGTGTGTGAGAGGTACTGCAAGTCGTTCTTCCTTTTATAATTAAATTTCAACGAATGGCACCTGAATGTTCCTCTGTTTTAGTTTGTTTTGAAGCGTAAACCCCCAGAAGAGTGTCGGGAGCGCGAGACGCCGTGACCTTGTGTGTGATGCAATGGCTCGTGGCTTTAAGCTGTCTTTTTTAAATTAGTGATGTTTGCTAACTTAGTTGAAACACTGATACGTGAGATGAGTTGAAGAAAAGCCATCGCTGGTCGTGCTACTGCTACGTTATTTAAAACAGACCGGAGGGATATTTGTATATTTTGTATAACTAAAGGAACGGTGGCCTGCTGTCCTGGATTTCATTGTACTGTACAAACGCACTCCTGTCTCGCTCCCTTAGTCGCATGTTGAGTAGTTTGAGTTTTGTATATTTATTGTATTAACACAAAAATAAAATAAAAAAACTACATAATCCATGTGTCTGGTTTATTAGCGATTTATTCTGCCGCAGGACGAGTGTAACGTCTTTTTTGATATTTATATACGTTTAAAGTTTGATTGTTCATGTGCAGAGTTTAAGAAATATATTGAGTGTTGATTTGAGAAAAATCATATGCATGAAGTGCTCTTACATTTAGTAAAACAATTGTTAATAATGTTATATTAGGCCAGTGGTTCTCAAATAGTAGGGCGCGCGTGACCGTGGGGAACATGCTTTTTTGTCAGGGAGTATGTTTTCTTGTACTGAACAAGAGCAGCAGATATGAAGTTCAGATAACAAACCCTTCACCCGTTGATGTGTACGATCACACCGGTGTTCATGTGTCACGTGATCAATCGCTAAATTCACACGTGTTTTCACGTCTTTTCACCCGCTTTTGGATCTGGCACTGATCCAAAAAAGACGCGCTCAGAGAACCTGATCATTATAAAGGTTTTTTAAGCGACAAACATTCACTTCCACATATCTGAGAATCTGAATATCAGGTAGTTGATGAGAGAGCCAAAAAGTTAGTGACTATTTTGAATAAAAAAGAAAAAACTAAATAAATGTGAAACATCTATCAAACAGCGCTTTTTGTGACGCGGTCTATCATGTGACAAGCATGACGCGTTGCCATGGAAACAAAGCGAAAGTTCCAAAATAGGGGGAGGGGGGGCGCGCAAAATGTTTACTTCTTCCTAGGGGGGGCGCGACAGAAAATAATTGAGAAGCACTGTATTAGGCTAAATTACACATTTTTGCAGATGATCAATATATACACATTTTCCCTCCCTTGGGTCATTTTGACCCGAAATGAATTTTTATTTTTTTAATTGAGTGTTGTTTGGTGTGGCTGAACATCTAAGGAATTTTATCATGCTTGAACTGGGAATACACACACACACACAAAGTTGGAGTGGGGGTTCAATCTTCAACTGGCTGGAAGGAGCGGCCAGTGACTGGTCACGTGACCTGTAACTTGCTGGTGGCAGCTGCCAGTCCTCAACCTGGCAGGTAATGTGGAAGATTATCTACGCTTCGCTGACGCCTCCTCCAGTCAGTCTCTGATGAGCAACGAGTGCAACGCGTCTTCTATTGCTCTCTCTACAGCGAAATATATTGTTTTATGATTATGACTGGACTCTTAAGAACCTATTCTTTCATATCGTGGCTGTTTTAAGGGAGTTCATGCAAAATAAAGCGATCAAATAACCGTGATTACAACTGGAAGATTATCTACGCTTCGCTGACGCCTCCTCCAGTCAGTGTCTGATGAGCAGCGAGTGCAACGCGTTCCTTATTGCTCGCTCTACGAACAAATATGTGTTAGGTATATATGGTAAACATCAATATATTTGTATTATTGCTTTGTAAACATTTTGAAAAACACTTTTCCAGTTTTCATTGTATTGTTACTGTTACGTGTTTCTTTATGAATATAGAAAAAGTAAAATATTTTTTTTTTTACAAAATGTAGTTGATTCCAAAACAGTTTATTACAATTACGAGACAGATATACATATACAATTGTCCATGTACAATTGCAGAGAGCGCAATAGGGAACGCATTGCACTCGCTCAGTGTTGCCAGATTGGGCTCCTTTTGGTCATACCGGGAACAAATATGACCAAATATGTCCAATCTGGCAACACTGCACTCGCTGCTCATCAACCATTGACTGGAGGACGCGTCAGCGAAGCGTAGATAATCTTCCAGTTGTAACCACAGTCATTTGATCGCTTTATTTTGCACAAACTCCCTTAAAACAGCCACGATATGAAAGAATAGGTCCTTAAGAGTCCAGTCATAATCATAAAACAATATATTTCGCTGTAGAGAGAGCAATAGAAAACGCGCTGTACTCGGTGCTCATCTGCCACTGACTGGACGAGGCGTCGGCGATGCGTAAATAAGCTTCCAGTTGTAACCACAGTCATTTGAGCGTTTTATTATCATCAACTCCCCTAAAACAGCCACGATATGAAAGAATAGGTTCATAAGAGTACACTCATAATAATAATAATGATCAAATTCTCAAAAACACTAATTATGTTTAAGAACGTAATGAGTAATTTGACAATATGCATGGACATAAATTAATGTAATTCCAAGAGCTACAGAGGGCGAAAATCAAAAGAAAAAAATCTGACAAAAGTCAATGTTTCCTTGAACTACTAACCTAGACAGACTGACAACCGTCACCAGCCAGTGACTGGTCACATTACCTGCCAGTTGAGACTGGCAGCTGCCACCAGCAAGTGACAGGTCACGTGACCAGTCACTGGCAGCTCCTTCCAGCCAGTTGAAGATTGAACCCCTACTGCAAAGTTGACTGGATTTCAGAAGTTTGTTTGAAATAAAAAGTCAACTTTTTCCGTCTCGGGTCAATTTGACCTTCGTCGGAATGAATGGAATGCAAGGATTTTTTGTTTTGTGCCAACAATATATAACACAAATAAAGGCACATCTCCAATAGAGAACACACTCCCATGCATACACACACACACACACACACACTTGCATAAGTACACAAACTCACATTCACGTTCACACACATGCACACACTCTCATGCATACACACATCCCTAAGAATTCCCATTAAAATGAATGTAAGGTCATATAACAGGGTTACTCATGTTTTATAAGTCAGTCATAATGCAGATTTGGGACACATTTACAATGCAGAACATATTAGAACATGCATCCGGTAGACATTATTATTCTGAATAAAAATCTGCATTTTCAAATAAATATACTTATATAAATATTTCCCCTGCTGTCAATAAAAATATTATAATACAATATCAGACACTTCAGTATGAAAAATCATTTTATAATGTCTAGCTAGATTCCGGAGTACATACTGAATAATTAAATCAGAATTAAACTCTTTTTGTCTCATTAAGAGCTCATTTGCTCCATAAAGAGAAATAAGGCCATCTAGTGGCAAGAAATATGAAAATTCATGCTATAATATTTTTTGTCTACAAGAGATCGGCAGAGACACTCAGTGCGAGACATTTTGAACTGAAATTGCATATTTCTGCATGAAATGTAGTTATTTTGAATTTAAGTTGAATGTGAAGAATGTGCTTGAATTATTATTCATTGATAAAATGTAGTAATTTAAAGGTAAATAAAATAGAAAATAACAAAAAATCTCACAAAATTGCATTAAAAATAGAAGAAAAATGATCCAAAACAAACTGAAAAGCTTTCTGGACAAGAAAGAAGAAGAAAATGTATAATTTTAGTGGTTCGGGTCATTCTGACCCGCGAGGGAAGGCTAACAGATATTATTTTATTTGACCATGTAACTCAGTAACATCATTCATAAAGTTTTGTATGTTAAGTCAAAGAAAACGAACTGATCATCAATGGCATCAATGCTTTTGTTGACATTTGATTAATTTCCTTCTCAACTCGTTGATTTCACATTTTCTCTTGAATAAACGGATGATCAATTAAAAGTGATATTAATAAAAGACGATTAAAAAAGAGCGGCAAAAGTCTCGCCAGCAGGACGGTAACAGTTAAGGGTTAAATCAAGTTTTTAATGTTTATGAGCAATTGTATGTGCTATAGTTTTTGAGTGTATGACATAAATATAGAGAGAGCATATTGGGTAAATCTTAACCGTCATCATAAATCAGGTATCACTAGAAAGCTTACGAACTCAAAATTAATTCTGTGAAAACCATTTTGAAATTGGATGTTGCATTGCCATGGAAACGGTACTCTAAATTCGTTTAACAGGCTCCTCCCCAAGGGGGCGGAGTCAGGGTTCATATTTTAGCACATTTATTTTAGCTAATCTTGGCAAAACACATATTGATGGAAAGGTTTGAGTCTGAAGGTGATTGTTTTGTGATATTTGGACAGAAATGCATGTGAACGTCAGTGACAACTGGTGGATATTTTTGATATAGCGCCGAAACAAAACAATTTTTGTGATAATTTGGAACAACTTGGTTAGTCGTATGATTTTGATTTTATAGCAATTTTAGAGTAAAAAATGTTTTTGGTGTGAAATATATTTATATAAAATAAACAAATATTTAATTCAGTACATTCCATAACTTTTCATGCTTTATTTATTTGAAGTGATTTCGGCAATAATCTTTAAAACAACACCAATCTTAAGTCTATAGTTCAATGCATTTTTGAATGAAATCCATTTTTTGACATTGAGTTTTGACTGTGTTTTTTCATGTTTCATGTGGATATTCAATATATGTTGAGCTGCAGTCACATTACAAACAATAATGGAAGGTATAAACAAATATACTTCAGAAGAAATTGAAATTACATTAAAATAAAGCAGAATATCCAACGGGATTCTAAGAATCTATAAAGATTCTACAGGACAAAGTGAAATTCCAGGGTATAAAAACGCTGTTGAGCATTTATCTATGTTTCCTAGTTGTTTTCTTTATTTTGGGATTTTATATAGACTTTAGTTGAGTAAGAAAGAGAAACCCATTGGATAGTTACAAGCTGATCGTTGTTTCGTGTGAAGCTGGTTTCGATGGCGCAGAAAGCAGAACCTCGGGACGTTTTCTTTGTCTAATTGCAGACATTTGTACACTGACACATATAATCACGCACAACTCAAAATATTACAATTAAGATATCATTTAAATTATTGTTGAGTGTATTGTAAAGTAACAGTGTCACGTGACGCTCTGCGTCGTCTATGTTCATCTGTGAATAATATCACTGAGAAAGTTTTAATAGTAATTAGAAAAATACACAGTAAAGAGTTAAACAAAAAAAAAAATTTAGACTCATCATGATGACTAACCGCTAAATAATCCTTCAGGATGAGATCACATGTCTCTCAGTAGAGGGCGATACTTCACCGCAATTCAAGTGTCTTCACATCAAAAGAGAATAATTGTTATATTTATATGAGATTTATTCAGGCATTTAAACCCTTCCACAGCCGAGAAAATACCATTTTTATTTTTTTTTAGAATGGATTATAAATTATATCATTATATCAAATTATAAATTATATAAATTGTGTGTAACAGTGAGTTTAAATCAGAATTTTGCCTTTACATTTATGTTTATTCAGGTGTTACACCTACCCAAAGTTGGGAAGATTTTAAAACGGATTCAAAATAGTCATAGCTCTATTTAAGTATTTAACCCTGACTTTGAACATATTCTATTATTGATGTGATATTATCGATGTGATATATATCTATATATGTATGTGATATATCTATATTTATCCCAGGACGCAGAAATGATAACTACAGCAAAAGGAGAAATTTGACTGTAAAACGAGTCACACCTTCTTACCTGCGCGATCACGTGATCCCGAGGAATGGGCCCAGTCTTAAACTGTGGCGACTCAAAAAGGAAAGGGGGGAGAAAAAAAGAGAAAAGAACTGACAGCAAGCCACCATCCATCCTAGTGTGTGTATAATGGGTTCGCAGGAGTAAAACTTCTCCTCGTCCGACCAGTTTTTCCAGTTTGATTGAGGACACACAGCGAGCAGCTCTTCCACACCAACACTGCGCGCGAGCATGCAGCGATAACACTCCCGAGACAACGCACAGGTCCGTCTGAGGTCGGTAAGTCATGTTTAACCGCGCTTTCAGGGGTTTGTGTCGGTGTAAAGGGTGTTGTTGAAGGTGTGTGTCACCTGAGTTCCTCTACCTGTGAGAGTGTTCGGGTGCGTCGTGTTGGTCAATATTTCCCCCTTTTTTCTCGTTTAAACTCTCGTAAAGTCTCATCGGCGATTCGCAGGTTTAATATAATAACGTGTGGCTGTAGTTGCGGTTGAAAAGTAGTTCTTGAGATCAACATATGCCAACATATGAGATGATCATATGCCGGTTCTCATACTCTCATAAATGCTGGATTGATTCAACGGTCAGACACGGACAAACCCAACCATTGGGTTTTAACATTTTTAAATACATTTTTAAACCCAACTGTTTTAACGGTCAAACCCAACCGTTGTGTTTAAACTTTTAAATGACTTTTTTTGTAACCCAACGGGTTCAACAGTCAAACACGGTTTACATTTTTTTAATTTAAATATATAAACACAACGGTTGTTTGTCCGTTGAAATAGTTGGGTTTAAAATGTCTTTTAAGATTTTAAACCAACCAATTTTTGTCCATTGAAACCGTTGGGTTTTATTTTAGTGTTTGAAAAACTGATGTCAGTTGTTCTGAATGAACTATCAGCTGATAATATTTTTCTTATGTATGTGAAAAGTGAATGTCAAACAAAGTGTCAGGTTTTGTTTGACATCTTTGTACTGAAAGTATAGTTGTATGATTTGTATTTACTGTGTGTTCCTCCTGATCACATTGTCCCCCATGAAACATTACTTTTGTTTGGTCTAAGAATAAAAGTTTTTGTACACTTTTAGACCTGAACCTAAAATCTCAAAATTAGCCAATGGTTTGTTTGTGTCGGACTCTTTTAGACCTCAAACCTAAAGAATATGAAGTGAATTTCAGCACAAACTGTCCTGGAGTCAGAAATCAGATCTCTTGTTTTTCTTGAAAGGTCTTCATCTTTCATGATGGGTTTAATTTCATGTTTCTTGATGTCATTCTTTCCGTCATGTGTTCATGGTGGGCAGGTGTCTTGGTGTAGAGTGCATCTAGAATTGGTAAATTAGGGCTATTTAAAACATACTAATTTTTAATACAAGACCAGCCAAATTTCCTTTATAAAAATAAATGGTGCTCTTGGGATTGTTACGTTTTGGTGTAATATTGCTGATTCTTACAATCAGGGTTCTTACTGTTTTTGAAATGTCAAAATTGTGATTTCCAGGCCTAGGAAATGAATGAACTCTTCCCTATAGGTTTTTGTAAATAAAATCTCTCTTAATATTATGTATGACATGCCTTTACAAAAGTTTGGAAAAGACATGTAAATTCATAGGAAGTGTCCGTTTTGACTATTGTGATGATGAATCTTAAATAAACCCAGCAGACAATAAGTTATTGGTCCTGAATGACCAAACCCGGTGGGTTTCTTCTCTCGGATGAATGAATCTCCTGTGAGATTGTCTGGACGTGTTTTAACTTGAGTGCCGCTCTTTTGAAATGTCTATTATGCTGCTGTATTTGGGTTAAGTTTTTCCACCTTGCAGAACTGGTTTCTTCTGTGTTCAGAAGGACCGTAAACATTGTGAAATGAACTGGGTGCGGTTTCTGTCGCTTTCTCTTTGAATTACAATTACAATCTGAACACTTATTGCATGCTAGTTTTGGCACTATAGCAAATGATCTGTCAGAATGCTAAATATATTAGCAGGTAACCTGTTTTCACATGCATCAGACACATTTTTTGTATTAAGACGGTAATGATTGTTCTGGAGATGCACTGATTGGCTGATATTAAATGCAATATTCTTATGGCTGATAACCAATATGATGTACAATTTACAATATTGATTACAAACCAATATGTAATCATATTATCACATCATGTAGAAGGCTTAATTTTGTGTTATTATACTGTAATATATTATCAAATATATTCACGTCACATTAGCCAAAATAAAATGGTGCATAACAAGTCTACATAAAGTTGAATATAAAGACACTTTTTTACTGTATAATTCCAGTTTTACGTGTTCAAGTAAAATCTATACTTAAAACGCATTGCTGAAAAGTGGTAGAAAAGATATATGCATATATGCATAACTCAATAGCAGTGTTAATTTAATATACTATTATAGTTTTTATTTAATATTTCCCATTTTAATTTCATTACAATTTTTGTAATTTTGTTGTTTTTATAATTGGATCTTTTTGAAATGTGACTAAATTGTTTTAAATTAAAGTCCAGTTAAATTAAATAAAAAAATATTGAAATAAATGTAATTTGAGTTAATGTTTATGTATCATCATCAACTGATGAAAATGTTTTAACTAACTTGAAAAAGAGTTTACATGGAATACATGATGGCTGGTTGGTGCATTCTGGGATTTAAATATTTTTGTATAATGATTTCTAAACTTAATTGTGTGTTCACTTTGTTGATTGACTGATTGTTTTGTGTTGTAATGGACTGTTTGTCCTTGTAGGAGCTTAAAGCTAATCTGTCTTTGATAATAAGCTCAGATCAATATTTCAATGGATTTAAATGTGGATTTGTTAAGTAGCTGTTTAATAAGTAGGATAATACACAGTTTTCCAGACATTATTGTAAACTTCCTTCAGGGTGATACGAGACCCTCGGCTTCATGTCATGGTTTATTTTGCGACTGTAGCGCTTAAAGACTTTGTGCGCCAGTGAAGAGGATTTTCTTATTGTAGAGTTGAAAGATATCATGAGCATTGTAATGTTTGAAGTGTTTAAAGTAAGCGGTGCATTCATAAATCCGTAAGATCATGCTGTCGAAATATAAATCGTAAGACAGAAAACAACTTGCATTCTGTCTACTAGGTAGGGCTGAAAAATCGATGTGTGTGTATATACATAGACACGCTCTCACACACACACACACACACAGAAATATATATACAAACATGTATTATGTAAACACACATTATGTAAACACAAACTTTAATGTTAGATATGATATAATTGCAATTAATCGATTGTACAGCCTTAATACGAGGAGAATTACAACATTACAAAGTTTGATTTGAAGCGAAAAGGTTTTGACCAAAAACACATACAAGACTGTGAACTTAACAGCTTTACTGAAGGAAAACGATGGAGAGATCCAAAACTACTCATTTACAAATGTTGATTATAAGTATTTAAAAAATGAGTTTATTGTAAAAAGAAAAAAGAAGAAGCTTTTTACTTCCAGAACGCAAGTGTTGAACTGTATAAATGCAGAGAAGTGCATCCCTATATTACATCATCAGGTGTGATGCGTATAGTTCATTTGCAGGTTAAATGCATCATTAAAACCACTACACACAGAGTTTAGGTGGGTGATTCTCACGAAACCATTAAAACACCACGGCATTAAGGATTTAAAATATAAAACATGTTATTTAGTGAAATAAAAAAGCATCACGGTAAAGACCATACTGTTCTCTACCTTGAACAATGTATCATTTTAACATGGGAATTAAATATTTTTCTATTTTACAGCGTTTTTTACTGAAATTCTCATTACCGCAATGCGTCCGACTATGACTGAACGTATGTTATGTTGTAATTTAAACAAATTAAACAAAAAATATTCAGAAAAAAATGAATGGATGCTTTACTTGAATATGTCAGATAATAGAACATTTATTTAGTGAATATTCATGTATATTACTAATAATGAAAAAAGTAGGAAAATTATGTGTCCATGACTGGTGTTCTCATCCTCCGCAACATTTTTTAAGGACTGTTAAAAGACACATATAGAATTTAAATAAAGTTTGATTTTGAATGAAGGAGAACTTCAAGGTCAGTTCTTTCAAGATGGCTACCAGTTAAGAAGATCTCTTTTTAGTTCTCCAATAAAAGTGAAATATTCTCTTGTTAAAACCTGTACACGACATTTTGATTATCATTACTGAAACAGGTAGTTATTTACATTTCGAAAATTGTAGGATTTACAATTTTTTATCCAAATGTACTTCATTAATGTCTAATAATATACATAGAGTCAAAATTAGCAAAATCATCATGGTTTCTCTATTGTTAGCAAAACAAACTAAGCTCCCTCATCCTCCGCAACACCATTCTCATACACCGCAACCATTTAAGACCAGTTGCGGCAGAGATAACGTCTGTTTCGGGAATGAGATTCAATCATTGTGTACAACTTTTACAGTTTATGAATTTAATATAAATGTAAATATTTACCTATATTATTATATTTTTTATATTAAAGTTCAGGGAAAAATTGAACAGCAACCCATAACTTCTCAAGGAGTACAGAAAGAAGGAGAGAGAGAGGTTAGGTTTGGTGATTGTTACAGCAGCTGGATTGCGAGTATTGTGCATAGTTTGGGCAATTCATGCCACTAAGGCATGAAGGTTGAATGAGTCTTAAAGTGACAGTAACCTAATAAATCTGCAGCAGTCTGTCATTACTTCAAAACGTCAATAGTTTTACTTGTATAAATTATACGCATTACAAAATTATGAACAATGAAGAATTTGGTTACTTAAGTTTGGTAGTATTCCTGTTCCTGAAACTACCGTTAGATCTACCTGAAAAACATGAAGGAATCTTTATTTATTTTATCTTTATTCTATTGTTTTCTCTACTTCTGCTTATGTTTGTAATATGTAATATTTTATGTATTTTTGCACTACAAAATTAAACGTATTTAAACTTGAATCCATGACTATGTTCTACATTAAATTGTATGATTTTAACAAAACCTTAGATACTTATTATCATTACCAAGATAATCAACCTAATTTCCAAAACCTATGTATCATTACCGAAACAGTTCTATAAATGTTAATTTAATTAAAAGAAAAATTGTAGTTTACTTTTCAACACTTGTGCAGACTCTACACATTATGTTCCTTCAGATTTGTCACATCATTTAAAAAATTGGTCAGGTTTCATTGAAATATTCTAAAAAAAATAGGTTGTAAATTGTGGAAGGTGTTGCGGTAATGAGAAAAAGCATTCAAAATAAAAATCCTGTTAATTTAAAAATAAACATTATTTCAGAATTTCAAATTACTGTGCATGACTCTTAATAATCCAATTTTAAAAATGTTAAAATATTTTAGCTTTTCTAACAACATTGATGTTTTCAGACTGTTGCGGTAATGAGAATTTTTAGGGCTTGTTTTGGAAATAATGTTAAAAAATGTCATAAACTGCAAGTTAATGTTTTTAAAATAACGTGCACAAATAATTCAGACTTTGGTTCAAATGTCTGAAATAATTTTTTGTTAATTCAAGCATTTTTTAAATTTTCATGTTTGATATTTTTAAAACCATGTTTTCGTGAGAATCACCCAGTTAGTTGTGACTCAAACATATCAAGTGCATGGGTCATCTGTCCCGGAAGATCCCCATCCTCACTTCTCCCCCGGCTCCGGTTTCTGATCTCGTCTTTCTCTAATGGAGGATACGGTTACCCATAATGCTCTGGCAGGTATGAGAGGCCAAACACATGTAGTGGAGTGTAACAGGACACAATTGAAATTCTGTAAGCAGACGTGGGAAATGTTCACCTGGAAGTGTTGCTAAACAATGTGCTTTAGCAGAGGAAGATCTTATCTATTTTTTTGTGTGTGTGTGTATGTGTGTGTATATATATATATATATTATATATAAGCATGGAATCCAAAAAATACTCATTAACTTTTCATAATGTATTTTCCGGATTATTTTGTTAATGCAAAGAAAAAAAAACTGTGCCGTTAGTCAATTTCTGAGTAAATAACATCAATTCCCACACTGTAAAACTGTTCACAGCTATTTCAATTTAAGTTGTTTAGTTGCTGCCTTAAATTAAGTGCAATCAAATTGGCTGTGCTTAAGTCAGCTTAAATTATATTAAAAACATTGAGATAAATCTTGTAGAAAAATAGATGTCTTTAAGTAAAGTAAAAGCACAGTTACCATGACTTATTTTTTTTGTCTTTCTCCTGTTTTACTACATGAGAAAAAGCGAAATTATATGTCTTGATTTTAAACGCTTTATGCTAATGTCAATATCAAGCAAATGAATGTTGATGCATATAGTTATCACAACTTTAAAATGTAATTTTAAATAACAATGCGATATAAAAAAAAATTCTCCCCACTTAAAAGTGTTTTTGCTGTTTAAGTTTGGTCAACTTGGATATTTGAGTTATATCAACAAAAAAACTTTTGCGTTAATCGCAGCACTAATTTTTTACATTTTTTAAATGTATTTTATTTATTTTTTACAGGTAAACAAGTTGAACTGTAGAGTTTAATTGCCAAGTTGTAAAATTGCTAAAATTAGATATTTTGCAGGCTGTTTCTGCTGGCTTTTTCAAGTCGCTTCTTTTCTGCAAATTGATCATTTTTGTTAAAGTATTTCAGTGCACGGTTATTTAAAGAACAACCATAACTGTCATTAATGGTCTTAATCAAATGAAGCCCCGCATTTCCCCGTTAACAGTCACTCATCGGTATACATTCAGTTCAGTGCTTGAATAATGGCTGATGTTTGTCTAAGTAAATAGCTGAGAGTTGCAAACGTGCCAAGAGCTCGAATTTATTCAAGACGTTTCCATTGGATTTTCTGTCATGGGCTTTATAACAGATAAAGATTTGTAAGCTGGATTGGTGCATGAATCACAATGCAAAGATTGCGAGGAGGTTTGTTTGTTGTCAGGGTGAATATTAAGCTTTAGGAATGAAATCTTACAAATCGGATCACTTTAATATTTCCATTACTCTTCCAGATTAAATGTTCTGAATTCGTTTGGTTCCTGAGAAAGTCTAAAGTCAAGCGATAAACTTCTCACCAAATTCTTTCTCGATCCTCTGATCTATTATGGTGTATTTCAGTGAATTCTGCGACTCTTCTGTGTGTTATAACGCACATGACGGTGCATTCAAGCTTTTGGTGGCTTTTGAGAGTCTCACTTATGTTGCTGTTCAGGTTGCGCTAGTAAAATCTTCTTTTCCTCCAACACAACACAAGCAAATTGCTCACCAGCAGTGAAAGGCCACGACTACAGGATTTGAATTTCCTGACTTGTAAAGCAAATGGGTGAGAATTTGAATCCACTGAATTGCAAAACTGATTTGCATAAGGCATCTTGGGAAAGTTTCCGAGTCACTCCAAGAACCATTCAAGCGTGTAAACCATTATTTACACATTAATTATCACAGAAATCAATAAGAACATGCCATACACTCACCTAAAGGATTCTTAGGAACACCTGTTCAATTCCTCATTAATGCAATTATCTAATCAACCAATCACATGGAAGTTGCTTCAGTGCATTTAGGGGTTGGTCCTGGTCAAGACAATCTCCTGAACTCCAAACTGAATGCCAGAATGGGAAAGAAAGATGATTTAAGCAATTTTGAGCATGACATGGTTGTTGGTGCCAGACGGGCCGGTCTGAGTATTTTTCTGGGGTTTTCAAGCACAACTATTTCTAGGGTTTACAAAGAATAGTGTTGAAAGGGAAAAGCATCCAGTATGCGGCAGTCCTGTGGGATAAAATGCCTTGTTGATGCTAGAGGTCAGAGGTCATGGGCGACTGATTCAAGCTGATAGAAGAGCAACATTGACTGAAATAACCACTCTTTACAACCGATGTTTGCAGCAAAGCATTTGTGAAGCCACAACACGCACAACCTTGAGGCAGATGGGCTACAACAGCAGAGACCCCACCGGGTACCACTCATCTCAACTACAAATAGGAAAAAGAGGCTGAAAAATTTGCACAAGCTCATCAAAAGTGGACAGTTGAAGACTGGAAAAATGTTGCTGGTCTGATGAGTCTGGATTTCTGTTGAGACATTCAGATTATAGAGTCAGAATTTGGCGTAAACAGAATGAGAACATGAGAATGAGGCTTCTTATCACTGTGCAGACTGGTGGTGGTGGTGTAATGGTGTGGGGGATTTTTTTTCTTGGCACACTTTAGGCCCCTTAGTGCCAATTGGGCATTGTTTAAATGGACCAACAGGAAGTATTTGCCTATTTTTCTGTTTATCCGGATATACAAAAAAAGACTTCTTATTGTAACTTCTGCTGTTAATGTGGTTTAATGGCAGAAATATGTTCTGACGTATACTAGCAGGTTTGCAAAGAAACTGATTTGAATCTTAGTCATTTATTTATTAAATACAAATATTTAGGACTAAATTTGTTTTATGTACTTGAATTGCTTATTTAAAATAATAAACTTAACGTGATGCATATTTTGTCAGTCGTACTTAAATGAAACCGGCACTCCAAAAAATTACTGTGTATTTTTATTGATAGTTCTTTGCATTTATTATATTTTCAAATGCATTTATTAAATTAGCATGGAATCTGTTCACTGTGAAAGCGATAACATGCATTCGGTTTAAATGTATGAACGTGATACAATTATAGCAATATTCAATTGATTAAAGCGCATGAGATTGAAACAAGCTGGATTTATTGATAATGCATATTTAAACCTGGTTTTGTGTATGTAAAACACATAAATCACATAAAAATCTTATCCGTTTCATTTATGCATGACATTAAGATGATTCGCTTATGTTAAAACTCTGTATGTGTAACTTCCATCTTCAGTGATGCTATGCATCTAAGGTCAATGTTTAATATGGAGAATTAATATACAATTCAAGTGGATCAATGTTAAATTCAGGCCTACGTGTTGTTCTGTTGGTTCATCGCTCCTCTCACGTTGCACAACAGCAGGTGAACGTGATCTCAAAGGGATCCCTGTGTTTTTCCTCCTTCCCTTTATTTCTCCAGCCCATCCCCCCGGTGAAAGGTTACCATAGCACGGCCCGGGGCGAGACGTTTAAAGCGTTTCCCGGGACCTGAAGCACCTGTTGCTCATGTTTTCAGACCTACAGACGGTCTTGAATGGGATTCTTTGTTCTCGTCATTGTGGAATTGGGAGCATGTGATGACGTGTGATTGCTTGCGTCGGAGATCAGGATTTCCTGCTTTCAGCTAGTTCAAACGGTAGAGAGTGACGCTTGCAACGCCAAGGTCATGGGTTCGATTCCCAGGGAAAGCAAGAACTGATTAAAGCGTCATGTGTTTCTTGAATGCAATGCAAGTTGCTTTGGATAAAAGCGACTGATGAACGATAAACCAGGGTAGGTGTCGTTCATGCAGCAGGGAAGAGTTGGCGATGGAAATAAGGCTGAACTCAGAGACAATAGATGTTTTAAAGCCAAAGGTTTTTTATTAAAACATTCCAGAGCTTCTTGAAATGTTTGCATGCATTGAGAACTGACTGAACGCTTATGTCTTCATCATTGGCTTTGTAAGGAAGCTTGTAAGTGGATGATGTCTGTCACTCATCTGACGTGTTGTTCAGGTTTGTCAGACTGAAGGCATGTTGTTGAGGTGCGCGAAGAGTTTGAAAGGTGATACGTGTCAATCATGAGTCTGTACGAAACATACGGTTTAGTTTAACTCTTTTCTCACCAGCGTTTCATTTTCCAGCAAGATCTTCCTGCATTTTTGGTCATTTCCACAGTTTTAATGGTCCCCAGAAAGTGTGTGTGTGTGTGTGTGTGTCTCTTTGTGTGTCTCTTTGTGTGTCTCTTTGTGTGTCTCTTTGTGTGTCTCTTTGTGTGTCTCTTTGTGTGTGTCTCTTTGTGTGTGTCTCTTTGTGTGTGTCTCTTTGTGTGTGTCTCTTTGTGTGTGTCTCTTTGTGTGTCTGTGTGTGTGTGTCTCTTTGTGTGTCTGTGTGTGTGTGTCTGTGTGTGTGTGTCTCTTTCTCTTTGTGTGTCTCTTTGTGTGTCTGTGTGTGTCTCTGTGTGTATATGTGTCTGTGTGTGTGTCTGTGTTTGTGTGTGTGTATGAGTGTCTATGTGTGTGTATCTGTCTCTGTTTGTATATGTGTGTGTGTGTGTGTGTCTGTCTGTCTGTCTGTCTGTGTGTCTGTGTGTGTATCTGTCTCTGTTTGTATATGTGTCTCTTTGTGTGTGTGTGTGTGTGTTTGTGTGTGTGTGTATGAGTGTCTCTGTGTGTGTATCTGTCTCTGTTTCTATATGTGTGTGTGTGTGTGTGTGTGTATCTGTCTCTGTTTGTGTCTGTGTGTATGTGTGTGTGTCTCTCTTTGTGTGTGTCTCTTTGTGTGTGTGTGTGTGTGTGTGTGTCTCTCTCTTTGTCTGTGTGTGCGTGTGTGTGTGTGTGTGTGTGTGTGTGTGTCTGTGTGTGTGTGTGTGTCTCTCTCTCTTTTTGTGTATATGTGTGTGTGTGTCTCTCTCTTTGTGTATATGTGTGTGTGTGTGTGTGTGTCTCTCTCTTTGTGTGACTGTGTGTGTGTGTGTGTGTGTGTCTCTCTCTTTGTGTGACTGTGTGTGTGTGTGTCTCTCTCTTTGTGTGCCTGTGTGTGTATGTGTCTGTGTGTGTGTTTTGTTGAATCAGAGATCCTCTGAATAATCTTTATTTAGAGGAATAAACCCTGTTTTCGAGCTCAACACTGGACAGAATCCAGTGCAATCATTCGTCTGATTAAAGGAAACCTTCGTGAAATTCTCCTGAATCCCGGGAGGTTTGTTTCTCTCACACGTCAGCTCTCCACAGCTGAAAATGTCAACTACTGTTGTGTTGCATCACATACGCAAAGCAAGTCGTGGATGAACGTGTGTGTGTGTGTGTTTTGCATGATGCGTTTCGTTCTCTTTCCGGGTGTGTTACAGGTTTGCGGGAGCATCCTGGTGGATTGTGTGTTTGTTTCAGCATTGGCAGTCTGCTAGTTTTATTAGTGTAACTTTTTTTAGTTTCTTGGGACTTTCCCTTTGCTGTGGGTAAATGTGTCGAGTCATCTTTAGTCATCACTCGTTCATGTGATGAAAAATAGGACAGTTAATGAATATCTAAATATTTAAGGAGGGATTCTTCCCTGATGAATTTTTCTGAATTAATCTCTCATCAAACATTGAGCTTCGATGCTTGGCATGGTTGGAGATGGTTTAGAGATGCTTGAGCGCTCGGCCGGATCGGGAACACCTCAGGTTTCCATGAGACCAGAGGAGGATCATCCTGAGATTATGATGGGATTTACATCTGGGAAATGAAACCCATCAATCACTAAAGTCAACATGGAATCAGAGTTGTTTGTGCTCTTAAACCGTGTTCCTGGTCTTCTTGTGAATGATTCATCAATGCATGTTTGTCTTCTCAATCTTCTCGCAACTTTCCTTTTTATCGGACAAAACGGAATGCTTTTATATTTTATTCGACCGCATTATTGGACTACAGTAATGCCTCGGTTTACGAGTGACTTAGTATACGAGCAAATCGGTGTACGAGCATTGTATCGGAGTGCGAGCAAATTTTTCCCACGCGCATTATTTTGTGGAAAATAGGGATGTGCGAGTGTAGTCGACTACACGGTACAGGGTGCGACTAGTCGACACCGAAAACACTAGTCGACTACACGAGAAAAAAAACCCTACAAGATTTTATTGTTCAAATGACGTTTTAATCTTACATGTAACCCTCTGACGCGCGGGATTAGAACGTTTCATGCTCTCGAGATCAATTACTAAATGCAGACGTGTTTTCGCGCTTTGGCTCGCGCTGCGCTCGCGACGGACGCGCTCAGTGTTTGTCATATATCACAGCGATTCAGTTTTCAACCACGTATCTTTATTTTAGGTTTCAGACGTTTAAATACACATACACATAAGTATTGGCAAAAAAAAATACATTTATAGTTTGAAAATCAATCCGTTGAATAATAAACTGACAAGGTGTTTTATTCATATCAGGTACACACTGCATAGGTAACTATAAACTTATCCCTCTTCACTGGACACTTACTGTCATGTATTTCGAGAGAAGAGACTGAATTTACGCGTTGTAAATCCGCGCATCAGCTGACATGATCATTATAAAGGCTTTTAAGCGACAAAACGCATTCACTTCCACATATTTGAGAATTGGAATATCAGGTAATTGCTATTTCACAAGTGTGTGAATATTTCGAATAAATAAGCAAAACTAAATAAATGAGATGCGTCTGTCATCCGAAACTAAATCTTTACTGCAGATGAGTTTTGATTATATCAGTCACGGCGGGTTTAATAGTGACCACTGAAAGACGAGCGAGGTGTGGGAGTATTTTAAAGTAGGAGGAGACAGAAAAGTGTTTTATAAAGTGTCATGTCAATGATTGCACTGGATCCGAGCATAACCATATTAATCACAGACACGGAAATGTTTGGAGAGACGAGTCGAAACAGCCAAATCATCGCGTCATTTACTACACTGTGATCACGTTCAGCTGAAAGATATATACTTTTTTATTTTTTACCTGTTTATTGAACTCATTGTCACGGGTTTCACCATAGAAACCGACACACACGCCTCTCGCTACATAAAGCTGCAGTTTTGAGACTCCAGAAGGAAAAGCGCGCCGTGGAAAAGTGACCTTATTTCTAACGGCATTACTTTTAGACTAGTCGACTACAAAATTTTCGTTTAAACGACTAACAAATTAGTCGAAAAGCACATCCCTACTGGAAAGGTCCTAATGCTCAACATCTTCACGTACATTTTTACTGGAAATATCGTAACGACAGCCTCTCACAAAGCCCATCACCCCTTCACTCGTTCATTCTCTCAGCGTCGCTCGGTTTGGTTCATCATTCACCACAGTGATACTTTTATAAATGATTTACAGCGGTTTTACCTCCTGTTGTTCACATTAATTGTGATCGCTATTGTTCACGTAGTACAGTGCTTCTCAATTATTTTTTGTCACGCCCCCCTAGGAAGAGGTAAAAATTTTGCGTGCCTCCCCTCCCCCTATTTTGGAACTTTCGCCTTATTGTTTCCATGGCAACGCGTCATGCTTGTCACCTGACATACCGCAGTCACAAAAAGCGCTGTATAATAGATAATTCAAAATAGTCACCAACTTGTTGAAACATAAAATAAATCTTATGTGGTTGAAAACACTGAATTGTTGTGATAAATGACAAGCTCTGAGCGCGTATTTTTTTGGATCAGTGATCGTACACGTCAAAGGATGAGGGGATGGTTATCTGAACTTCATATATGCTACTCTTGTTCAGTGCAAGAAAACCTACTCCCTGGCAAAAAAAAGCATGTACCCCAGGGTAACGCGCGCCCCCCCACTATTTGAGAACCACTGACGTAGTGAATTATATACATACAGTACAGCATATAGACAACGACCTCAAGATGAGTAAGAAAGAAGGGATGAAATTCTCCCTGTAAGCAGTAAAACCCTCCTCTCGTCTCCTTCACGCCAGCAGCGACGCGACTCAAAGATAAAAGTGCGTTACAGTAAATTATCAAGTATTTTAGAGTCTAATTGTCAATTATTAATTAGTAGTTATATGAGATCTTAATGGTTATAATTTTAACTGTAATTAATAGGGTAAAACCAAAAAAATGGTCATGTGGAACGAATTGAGTGATTTTTAGTGCATTCTTATGGGGAAAATTGGTTTGGTGTACGAGAATTTTGAGTTACGAGCTCTTGGAACGAATTAAACTCGTAAACCGAGGTATTACTGTATTTGGACTGGTTTTCTATAAGTCTTTCCTGTGGCTCAAACAGTAGAGAGTGGCGCTTGCAACGTCAAGGTCATGGGTTCGATTCCCAGGGAAAGCAAGAATGTAATGCAAGTCGCTTTGGATAAAAGCGTCTGATAAATGCATGAATGTAATTGTAAATTTGCGGGTGGAACTTTTATCCAGGATTGATATTCCCTCCGCTGTGTCTAATGCAAATGTGCAGATGACGTGCATGTGTTGAGTTGAATGTTGTTTTTGAGTGTGTGTTGCCGCTGTTATCAGTGGCAGGATGTTCTCCTTCGGCTCATGCACAGGACGAGCGCGTCAGTCTGTTGCTTCGCGCTGCTGCGGAGACTCTGTTCTTTCCGGGGAAATCAAAGCAAAGTGTGTCCCTGCTCTTGATGTTCAATCACTGATGAACTGATACAAGCGCAGATTAAAGTCTGGAGCCTCTGACACACTGAACACACACGTCTCGCTCCGGCCTAGAGAAACAACAACTGATGCATGTGTTTATTTACTGATGTGAAGAGATTATTGCATCACAGTGGACGCAAGAATGAAACGATCACATGAAACCGTTCTCTGATACGTGACATTAAACTCATGTTTATTATTGCATTGTGTTAACAACTAACACACACACACACACACACACACACACTCACACACACTCACTCACTCACTCACTCTGTCTCTCTCACACACACATACTCTCTCTCACACATACACACACACCCTCTGTTTTTCTGTCTCTCTCTCTCTCACACACACACACACACACACACACACACTCTCTGTCTCTCTCTCTCTCACACACACACACACACACACACACTCTCTCTCTCTCTCTCTCTCTCTCTCTCACACACACATTCTATCTCCCTCACACACACTCTTTCTCTCTCTGTCTGTCTCTCTAACACACACACGCGCACACACACACTCACACTCACACACCTCTCTCACACATACACACACACCCTCTGTTTTTCTGTCTCTCTCTCACACACACACTCTCTCTGACTTTCTCTCACACACACACTCACTCACTCTCACACACGCGCACACACTCTCTCTCTCTCTCACACACACACACACACTCTCTCTCTGACACACACACACACACACACACTGTCTCACACACACACACATACACACACACATTCACACACACACACACTCTCTCTCTCACACACACTCAATCACACACACACACACACACACACTCTTCTGTCACACAAAGTTACGCCACTGCTTGAAAATATGTAAAGAAGTACCGTATTTTTCGCCGCATAAGACAAAACTGGGGGGAAAAAGTTATATATATATATATATTCTAATCCGCGGAGCGCGGCAACGGCCGTAGCCGTGGTGATGACGAGTGGTGATGACGTTCGGCATTCACGCTTCACTCTCTGTGAGTCACGCCTCTTTCTCTTGGTTTAGTTTCACTTCTCTCAGTTGCACTTGTGAGCCTCGCGTTCTCTGCTTCTGTGACTCGCGTCTCTCCAGGTGTTGTACTGAAATCTGACTTCCCGGACAGATCTCACTCCCCTACGCGCGTGCATTAATACGCGCTGCATCGAGGTGAACGCACTTCCTTGAGCATATTCGCCTACAAACTGACTTGTACGCTTACATAAGCAGAAAATGAAATTATTTTACAGTTATAATGAATTATAGTAGGCCTATGGGTTTACCAGGGGGAGTCAGATTTTCACAGCAAAAAAAATAAATAACTCATCATATTTGTCTTATTGTCTCATCATATGGTGAGTCTGTGAGCGTTTAAACCAGAGTTAGTGAGGGGAGTGAGATTTTCACAGGTGTATTTTTCTGCTGCAGAATAATCTGGATGTTAGTGAGGGGAGTGAGATTTGTCCGGGGAGTCAGATTTCGGTACAACACCCCACTTCCCGGTTTACACACAAATTATTGGAGTTCGAATAAAAACATCACAACCTTATTTTTATTACTTTCACTGTTTACTGACTGTTAATGAGCGTAAAGATAGTTCTTAATATGTTACATGGTTGGCATAAAGTTGTTTTATGTTTTTTGTGCTGTTAACTTTATACAGTTGATATAAAATATTTTACTACAGTATTTGGTTCAGAAGCTTTTTTTTCTAGATTTTCCTCCTTTAAAATTGGGTGCGTCTTATGTTCCAGAGCGTCTTATATGGTGAAAAATACGGTAATTGCACCACAGAAACACGAGTCAAAATTAGTGGCTTCAGTTATTAGAAAATATTACAGAAATGTAACATTTTATATAAATATATTTTTCATTCTTTCAATAATTTTTTATTAAACTGAATAGTTTTTTTAACTCTGAACCACACTATAGAGCCATTTTCTGAAAATATTTAAAATGCATTTATAAAAAATATGATGTTTGTTTGTTGTAGGAACTGTGTAAATTTTCCCATATGAAAAT
The DNA here is from genome assembly GCA_037043235.1 of Rhodeus uyekii. Classification (NCBI taxonomy): domain Eukaryota; kingdom Metazoa; phylum Chordata; class Actinopteri; order Cypriniformes; family Acheilognathidae; genus Rhodeus; species Rhodeus uyekii. Next base: position 3,720,160 of record JAWRVZ010000046.1, read on the forward strand.
GAGCGACTAAAACTAAACACTGGAATGACTGTATTTTACTCTTCCTGGAGAGTTTCTGTATAAATGTGTGTGTTTGTGTGTGTGTGTGTGTGAGAGACTCTATGTGTGTTTGTGTGTGTGTGTGTGTGAGACTCTCTATGTATGTGTGTGTGTGTGACTCTCTATGTATGTGTGTGTGTGTGACTCTCTGTGTGTGTGTGTGACTCTCTGTGTGTGTGTGTGACTCTCTGTGTGTGTGTGTGTGACTCTCTGTGTGTGTGTGTGTGACTCTCTGTGTGTGTGTGTGACTCTCTGTGTGTGTGTGTGACTCTCTGTGTGTGTGTGTGACTCTCTGTGTGTGTGTGTGACTCTCTGTGTGTGTGTGTGACTCTCTGTGTGTGTGTGTGACTCTCTGTGTGTGTGTGTGACTCTCTGTGTGTGTGTGTGACTCTCTGTGTGTGTGTGTGACTCTCTGTGTGTGTGTGTGACTCTCTGTGTGTGTGTGTGACTCTCTGTGTGTGTGTGTGACTCTCTGTGTGTGTGTGTGACTCTCTGTGTGTGTGTGTGACTCTCTGTGTGTGTGTGTGTGTCTCTCTGTGTGTGTGTGTGTGTGTGTGTGTGTGTGTGTCTCTCTGTGTGTGTGTCTCTCTGTGTGTGTGTGTGTGACTCTCTGTGTGTGTGTGTGACTCTGTGTGTGTGTGTGTGTGTGTGTGTGTGTCTCCTTGTATGTGTGTGTGTGTGTGTGTCTCCTTGTATGTGTGTCTCTGTGTGTGTGTGTGTGTGTGTGTGTGTGTGTGTGTGTGTGTCTCTATGTATGTATGCGTGTGTGTGTCTGTGTGTCTCTATGTATGTGTGTGTGTGTGTGTCTCTCTCTCTGTGTGTGTGTGTGTGTGTGTGTGTGTGTGTGTGTGTGCGTGTGCGATGAGGGTGGAGGCGTGTGTGACGTCAATGCCAGCCGTGTTTGTTTTGACAGGGTTTTATACAGTATAAATTAATGATACTGAGATCATCAGAATATTGTTGCAGCAGTTCATCATGTAAAGCGTCTCCGTGTCAAAGTTCACTCTTTCTTTGTGTTTCGTTCTATTCATTATCAGACTTTCTGAAGTTTAAGTAACTCTTTATCATGGGAACTGGAATCCTACTCTGTTATGCTTATTTCTAAAATTTATATTTTTAATCATATTGCACTGTTTTCCAAAATAGCTTTTATATGTAGTTGAGATCATAAGCTTACAAACACCTCGCAGAAAGTATTACATTTTGCTTTTTATTTAGTGCTGCTATTTAAAAATAAGCTGTTTTGCGTGTCGATATTTACATGCAAACCTCAAGACAAAACAACAGCTGAATTTACAGTTTACAGACAATTGATTCTTGATGTTGTCTCTCGTTCCCTGGATGATTTTAAGCCTCTTCTTTTCTCCTGACCAGTTAAACATCCATCGCTAAACCTTCCCAACATTGACTGTATGATATTGACATCCTTGTACTCTTACACCTCTATTACAAAGCATGCAAACATTCAGGAAAGAAGTATTTAAATAATCTTCCTTATGAATATGACAATGATTCACTACCAACAGCAGCACTGAATCCTCACCATGTTCAATACAATGTTATTCAAATGCATCAGTATTGTATTGCATGCACCACTGTTGTAGATTTAGTGTGTTTGTTTTGACATGTTGCTGAATGACATGTAAATCTGTTGATTATTGGGTTTCTGTGCTGTTCATCTACTTTTATTCGGCAAGGATGCATTAAATTAATTAAAATTGACAGTAAAGACATTTGAAATGTTACCTTTTTTCCCCACTCACCTTAAAAATGTTCCTTTTACAATTTTAAGTAGTTTTAATTTATATTTATATATATTATATTTTAAGTTTTCGTAGTTTTATTTTTTATAGACTTTATATTGTTTTTTTTAAGTGTATTTATAGCTTTATTTATTAAATTTTTATTAAGACTTTATACAGAGAATTTAATTTACTTAAAAAAATGCATGAATAGTTTTATTTTTTCTAGATCTTTATTTTTTATTTGTTTTTTAAATTAAATTTTATAATTTTATACTGCATCTCTAGATTTTATATATTTTGTGTTTTATAGAATATTTTATTTTGTATTTTACATTAAATTTGTTGATTATTGGATTTCTGTGCTGTTCATATATATATATATATATATAAAACATTTAATATATTATATAAATTAGGGTTTTAATTTAATTAATTTATTTAATATATATATATATATATATATATATATATGAACAGCACAGAAATATATTTATAATGCATACTTTTTCACAACTCTTAAAGTGATATTTTTGTCTGTCTGCAGTTGAACCGTCAGGATGAGCGCTCGACCGCGGGCAGGTTCCCAGGATTCCCTGGATGAGCCGGATGATGAGGTGATGCCATACAGTGACGACGAGACGGACGAGGAGTTACATTCAGAAGAGGAACTGGATCGGACTGAAGACCAGCTACCAGAACCAGAAACCAGACCCGCAGCTGCTGCCGGTGCGTTTGAAGACGGATCTGCTGCTGTAAAACTCTCCTGTTAGTTCTTGGTGTGTGTTCTGACTCTGTCTGTCCTCTCAGAGCCCAGCTGGAGCATCCGAGCGAACGACAGGGAATACTGCAAACGACCAGAGTTTCAGAAGAAGGTCTTTCTGTGCATCAAGAAAAGCAGATATTCTGTAAGTAAAACCTTTAGTGGCTCGCCGTATAAACTTTCTTCTGCTCACAGAGGCCATGTGTATTTAATCAAAAATATGGTAAATATTGTGTAATATTATATCAGTGTAAAACGGCTGTTTTCTATGTGAATATATAGTAAAGTGTCATTTATTCCTGTGATTAAAGCTGAATTTATTAGATGATAAATACTGTAAAACAGTGTAATATTATATCAGTGTAAAACAGCTGTTTTCTATGTGAATATATAGTAAAGTGTCATTTATTCCTGTGATTAAAGCTGAATTTATTAGATGATAAATACAGTAAAACAGTGTAATATTATATCAGTGTAAAACAGCTGTTTTCTATGTGAATATATAGTAAAGTGTCATTTATTCCTGTGATTAAAGCTGAATTTATTAGATGATAAATACAGTAAAACTGTGTAATATTATTTCAGTGTAAAACAGCTGTTTTCTATGTGAATATATAGTAAAGTGTCATTTATTCCTGTGATTAAAGCTGAATTTATTAGATGATAAATACTGTAAAACAGTGTAATATTATATCAGTGTAAAACAGCTGTTTTCTATGTGAATATATAGTAAAGTGTCATTTATTCCTGTGATTAAAGCTGAATTTATTAGATGATAAATACAGTAAAACAGTGTAATATTATATCAGTGTAAAACAGCTGTTTTCTATGTGAATATACAGTAAAGTGTCATTTATTCCTGTGATTAAAGCTGAATTTATTAGATGATAAATACAGTAAAACTGTGTAATATTATTTCAGTGTAAAACAGCTGTTTTCTATGTGAATATATAGTAAAGTGTCATTTATTCCTGTGATTAAAGCTGAATTTATTAGATGATAAATACTGTAAAACAGTGTAATATTATATCAGTGTAAAACAGCTGTTTTCTATGTGAATATATAGTAAAGTGTCATTTATTTCTGTGATTAAAGCTGAATTTATTAGATGATAAATACTGTAAAACAGTGTAATATTATATCAGTGTAAAACAGCTGTTTTCTATGTGAATATATAGTAAAGTGTCATTTATTCCTGTGATTAAAGCTGAATTTATTAGATGATAAATACAGTAAAACAGTGTAATATTATATGAGTATAACATTTATAAGTGTTGAAAATAGTTCAAAATCTTTGCTGAAAATTCAGCTTTGATCACAGGAATAATTTACGTTGTAAGATGTATGAAAATAGAAAATGGCTATTATCGATTGGTAAAATATTTCACAATATTACAGTTTTAATGTAGCTTTGTTAAAAAAATAAGTAGCCTTGGTGAGCAGAAGAAACGTCTTTCACAAAACATTATTCAAAGTTTTTGACCTGTAGTGTAAATGGTAAAGAACGTTATTTACTTCAACATTTCACTCTCTAACGTAGTGCTTAAAGTAAGATTGCAACAAAACATTTGGTCCCTAAGAGGCTTTGTTCAAGACCCTAAAAGAGATTGACCTGTAAACACTGTAAGTGTCTTCAGATAAAAGCATCTGATAATGATTTCCCACGGTTTACTAACACTAAACGCCTTGCAAACGGCAAGTTTCCGCTGTTTAGACCACAAACAGGGAGGGTTTGGAGCAGACAGATGATTTCAACTTAAACTTCACAACCATCTATACTTTTACCACGAACACTAGTTTGATATTTGTTTCTTCTAATACAAATTTTACGTCATTGTATGACTTGACTGTTGACCTGTTGACTGTCTTTAAAGGAGGATTAATGTTTAGTTTGCTGGGAAGGAAGTGTCTGTTTTGCTTTGTCAAATGTTTAATTTTTTATGGGATAAATCATAAATCGCCTGTTAATTAAACTGAAAAACAACAGCGACAGCTTCACATAGTTTGGCTTATTGATTTACACTCGTTGTTCGTAGTTATACTCGGTGATTTAGCATTGCAAATGGTAGAAATAGTGACTCTGAGTATTACACATCACTCTGAGACTTTTATCAGTTCATCGCACGCCTCCAGGAAACATCCAGAAAAAATAAGTGACACGTCATGCATTTTTGTAATTCGTCACTTTTCGGTTTATCAATTACAGTGTGTTTAAAAACCCCTAAAAGCTTCCGGATGAGCAGATGAGGCTTGGCCTTATTCATGGTCTAAACTGAGTTTTTCTGCTCATTATCTTC
>JAWRVZ010000046.1:3730000-3780000 GCA_037043235.1 Rhodeus uyekii
ATGCTCCTCAGAGGATGCAAGGTCCGCAACACAGAAGAGTGCCACGGGCTGGTCATATTCGCAGGTCAGAGTTCAACACGCTGACCCGCACGTGCTCACGGTTCGCTGGTGTGCTGGTGTTCATAAACGCTTTGTTTCTTTCTTCAGGTAACGACACTAAAATCATGAAGAACGGAGGGAAGACGCGGTTCAAACGCACCACAATAGACAAGCTCATGAACTACATGGTCTATACGGTGAGTCTTTATATTCATCTGAACATTCGCTTCTGCAGTTCACTCACCTTAAAAATTTTCTTTTGACAATTGTAAGTAGTTTTAATTTATATTTACATTTTATTTATAGACAGTGTTCATAGTTTTATTTCTATTTATAGACTTTATTTTTATTGAAAAAGTGTATTTACAGAGGTTTATTTTTATTTATTGAGAGTGCATTTGTAATGGTTTATTTATAAAGCGCATTCATTGTTTTATTTATTAACGTTTTATTAATACTTATATAGAGGTTTTTTTTTACTTAAAAAGGTGAAGCGCATGGATAGTAATATTTGATCTATTATTTTAATAGGGTTTTTGTCATTTTCTTAATTTTTTTTCTTTGTTTTTTTAATTTAATTTTAGACTGCATCTCTAGATTTTATTTATTTTGTATTTATAGAGTATTGTATTTATTTTAGAATTTTAGCTTATTTTATATTTATTTGAGATATTTTGTATTTACAGAGGTTTATTTGTAATGGTTTATTTATAGAGTGCATTCATCATTTTATTTATTAACTTTTTATTAATATTTTATATAAAGGTTTGTTTTTTACTTTAAAAAAAGTGAAGTACATGAATTTGATCTATTATTTTAATTGGGTTTTGCTTGTTTTCTTCTTTGTTTTTTAATTTTAGACTGCATCTCTAGATTTTATATATTTTTTTATTTATAGTTAGTGCATTCAAGGAGGTTTATATATTTTATTCAATATTTTATTATTTATAAAGACTGCATTCTTAGTATTATTTTTTTTATCTATTATAAATATACTATTGAGGTTATTTGTTCGTGTTTTACTTTTATGTATAAACTGCTTTTCCAGAGTTTTATTTATTTATTCATTTTGCATAGAAAAACTGCATTTATAACGTTTTTCAACTCTTTTTATTCATCGAAAGAAACATTTATAGAGAAATATTATAAAGAGCTGCTGCATTTGCAATAAGTCCATTATGATCAGTATTTTCTCTTTTTGTCTGGTAGATCTTTGCGTTGTTGATTTTACTGTGCGCCGGTCTGGCCATCGGACACACGTACTGGTACGAGAGCATCGGCTCTAAGGCCTGGTATCTGAAGGACGGCTTGACTCAAGGTTCAGGTTATCGAGGCTTCCTCAGTTTCTGGGGATACATCATCATCCTCAACACCATGGTGCCCATCTCTCTCTATGTGAGGTACGAAACCAAGCAACATCCACCCGTTGCTGAAATCACAGATTGCTGTTCCTCAGATAATCACTCGTGTTTCTTCTCTCCCGTCCTTCAGCGTGGAGGTGATCCGACTGGGTCAGAGCAAGTTCATTAACTGGGATCTGCAGATGTATTACGCTGAGAAAGACACGCCAGCCAAAGCCAGAACCACCACTCTGAACGAACAGCTGGGTCAGATCGAGTACATCTTCTCCGATAAAACCGGCACGCTCACTCAGAACATCATGGCCTTCAAGAAGTGCACCATTTCAGGACGCACTTACGGTACGAGGGCTTCCACAAACTGCTGACCTGGTCAAAAAGTGTCGCTTTTGGAGGGCAGATGGGACGTTAAACCTGCATCACACTTGATATGCAAATTTCTAAGGCCTCTGAACGATCAAACTTTGCTGAAAAACCCGTTGCACACAATCTCCTTCCGTCCTTCTGTCGTCTGATTGACCGTTTACATTGTTTTAGCAAGTAATTGTAGTATAAATGTACAAACGTCCGCCTTCAACTCCTGTTTTGCAGCGAAATCTTTACTGGTTTTTATAAAGTAACTGGTTTTATTGTCAGTAATATTTCAAGATGAACACTTACTGGACTGAAGAAACTTGTTATACTTGTTTTATTATAAAAATGTGCGCCTTCAGGCTTTTGATGAAATGTATTTGTTCATCTCTCAATCATTATTGCGTTGCATTGCATTATATGTTTTAAAACTACAGAGATTTGATCATAAATCTAAGACCATCTTTACTAAAAACATATTATTGGCAGATTTAGAGTAACGACTGATATTTCTATGCGTTTTATGCAAGTAGTGTGTTATACTGTCATGAACATCTCATTGATTTAGCATATAAATATTGCCTTGAGGTTTTATTTTGACTGGACCGATGCCGTGCCATGTGTCCGATCAGATGTAATCCTTCATGGTTGGTACAGCCGTGACCTCTGACCTGCTTGTGTTTGTGGCTCGTGTGACTCCAGAGACGTGTGTAAATGTGTGTGTTGTGCTGTTGTCTCATGTCTACGCTGTGTGACTGTGGGAGAGATTGAGGCTTTAGTTTCACAGAGGTCAGGTTTCTATGGATGAGTTTAAAACACGCTTCAACCTCGTCATAAAATAGATTAATAGCACTTCGCCACAATCTCATGACATTATTAGAGGTTTTGCTGAAGCAATTACTGTTGCTCATGCTTATAAATCTCTAACGATACGTGTTAGACGAGTGGCTTGTGTTTAAGATGGCATGTTGAGTTAAAATCATGACGCTTTATCTGGCACCTTGCCTGTAGTGTCACCTAACTCTATTTAAAGTGCTGTTTGTTATGCATTGTGTTTAATAATTCAGTGAACTAAATGAATGTGAAAATGTGTGATCGTTTGCAGGTGATCCCAGCGGTGCCGAGGCGGAGCGGGGAAAGGTACTTATCATTTAATACCTTTTACCTTCTTATTTTTCTTTATAGTTTTTTTTTAGAGTGTATTTATTTTTTGATTTATAGAGTACTTTAGAGTTTTTATTTGTTATATTTATACTTTTGTTACATTTTTATAGTTTTATGGATTGGTTGGTTTTATTTATTGAGGATACATTTATACTTTATTTATTTAGAGTGCATTTATATAACTTCGTTTATTGCCTTATTTTTAATTATATTAGTGCATTTGTAGTTTTATTATTTTTATAGAGTATATTATTCATTTGTATTTATAGAAAGTGCATTTATGGTTTTCTTATTTATTTATTAGTTCTTTATTCATTATTTTATCGAGAGTACATCTCAGTTTTATTGATTCAATTGATTTAATTTTTTATTATTTTTATTTTTTAAAGTGCATTATTGTTTGTTTATTTTGAGTACATTTATCTTTATACATTATATTTATTGAGAGTTTTTATTTATTTTGTATTTCTATAAAGTATACTTCATATAATTTATTTATATAATAAATTATAATAATTGATAATTCATAAAGAGTGCATTTATAATTTATTATGATGTGTAGAAAGTACATTACTATTTTTATTGATTATTATATTATTGAATAATGTTTGTTTTATTGAATTATTATTTTATTTATTGAGAGTACATGTTATTAATAAAGAGTTAATTTACAGTTTTATTTATTAAAGAGAGAGCAATTATGCAGTTTTGTTTGTTTAGTTATTGAAATTTTTAAGAGTTAAGAGTAAGTTTAAAAAAATATATAATTTGTATAGCTCATAGAGTGCATTTATAGAGTTTTATCTGTTTATCATGTGTGCGTCAAATGATATTTAGCCAGCTTCTTTGCAACTGGGACTTTTAGTCAGAAATGTTTGATCGACCGCTACATGTTATATTCTTATTTCTGTCCTCAGTGTGTAGATTTTAGCTGGAATAAATATGCCGACAAGAGTTTCCAGTTTAATGACAATTCCCTCATTTCGTGCATCCGTTCGAAGAAGGACGACCAAGTTCTGGAGTTCTTCAAACTCTTGTCCCTGTGCCACACCGTCATGGTTGAGCAGAAAGAGGGTGAGGATATCAAAACAATATCTGCTGACAGTATGCGACAATATAGTAGTTTGCCATGTTGTCGTCACATAACCCTGTTTTGTGCATGTTCAAGTGCAGTAATACCTTGAGATACGAGCATAATCCATTCCAGGACAGAGCTTGTAACTCGAGTTGCTCGTATCTCAAATCATTTCCCCCCATTTTTTCTCCAAAGAAAAAACAGGGGGAAAAAAAGTATCCGTTCCGACCCTCTAAAATGCTCAAAACCTTCGAGACAGACGATAAACCTTACGATAAACCTTAAACCTTCGAGACAGACGATACAGGCTTGAGCTGCTCTGAGTGCTCGACCACCTAAAAAAAATGCTCGTATCTCAAAGCAAAAATGCTCATATCTCAAAGCAAAATGCTCGTATCTCAAAGCAAAAATGCTCGTATCTCAAAGCAAAAATGCTCGTATCTCAAAGCAAAAATGCTCGTATCTCAAAGCAAAATGCTCGTATCTCAAAGCAAAATGCTTGTATCTCAAGGTATTTCTGCATATTGCATCTGATCAAATAAATGTCCCTTTCAGGTGAGTTGGTGTACCAGGCCGCGTCTCCTGATGAGGGCGCTCTGGTCACGGCCGCACGGAACTTTGGGTTTGTGTTCCTGTCCCGAACGCAGGACACCATCACCATCTTTGAGATGGACCGAGAGGTGACCTACACGATGCTCGCTCTGCTCGACTTCAACAGCGACCGCAAGCGCATGTCCATCATCCGTGAGTCCTCTTTCTCCTCTTCACTTCCTGTCTGTGAATCAGTGTCATCTGTTTCTTACTCTTTTGTGCGTTCGTGTGCAGTGAGATTTCCGAATGGTCGTATCCGTCTGTACTGTAAGGGCGCAGACACTGTGATCTACCAGCGACTCGCTTCAAATAGCAAACATAAGGAAACGACGCAAGAAGCTCTGGATGTGAGTACAACACGTTTATTAAATGCTAACGAGGTTTAGCATTTTGTTGTTTGTTTCTAAGTTTGTGTTGACCATTTTTCTTTGGAAAAAAGGAGAATTTTTTAATTTGACAAGCTCCATAAAAATATTATAAAAGTGTATGTAATGCACTCACTATAAATAAAAATAATAATGTCAATTAATTTAACTCGAATAGATGTCCTCTATAAATAAAGATAACAATTAATAAATTAATTAATCTATGAATCCATTCTATATAAATATACATTTAACAGATGCTTTTATCCAAAGTGACTTGATGAAATCAATGAAAAAAAATTTAATTAATAAATTATAAAACAGTTATATAAACGTGTTCTCCATAAATAAAACAATGCAAATCTGTACTATGCGCTATAAATGTATTCTATAAATAAAATCAACCAATCAATAAATACACTAAACTATAAATTCACTCTATAAGTAAATAAAACTAGACAAGTTTGTAGACAAACTTTGTTGACTTGAGAAAGCCTAGCCATAAAGTTTGAAGCAGTTTAACAGCTTCTAAAGGTTTAAAGGTTTTTAGTTTTAGTTTGATGGTTTTAAAAGCTAGAATTTTGGATGGATGATGGATTGATAATAGATGGATGGATTGATGATTGATGGATGGGTGTATTGATTGATAGATAGATAGATAGATAGATAGATGGATGGATGGATGGATGGATAGATAGATAGATAGATAGATGGATGGATGGATTGATAAATGGATGGATGGATTGATGGATGGATAAATGGATGTATTGATAATAGAGGGATGAATAGAAAGATGGATGGATGGATTGATGATTGATAGATGGATAAATGGATGTATTGATAATAGATGGATTGATGGATGGATGAATGGATAGATTGATGAATTGATAATAGATGGATGGATGGATGGATGGATGGATGGATTGATGATTGATGAATTGATAATGGATAGATGGATGGATGGATGGATTGATAGATGGATGGATGAATTGATAGATTGATGAATTGATAATGGATGGATGGATGGATGGATGGATTGATGATTGATTGGATGGATGGATGAATTGATAGATTGATGAATTGATAATGGATAGATGGATGGATGGATGGATTGATAGATGGATGGATGAATTGATAGATTGATGAATTGATAATGGATAGATGGATGGATGGATGGATTGATAGATGGATGGATGGATGAATTGATGGATGGATGGATAGATTGATGGATGAATTGATAGATTGATGGATTGATGATTGATGGATGGATGGATGGATGAATTGATGGATTGATGAATTGATAATAGATAGATGGATCATGGATAGATGGATGGATGATGGATTGATTGGATGGATGAATGGATAGATGGATTATAGACAGATAGATGGATGGATTGACGATAGATGGATAGATAGACAGATGGATGAATGAAAGTTTGTATTTTTATGCTGAACAGTTTGATTTGTGTTGCAGATCTTTGCCAACGAGACGCTGCGGACTCTGTGTCTCTGCTATAAAGACATCAGTCAGGACGAGTACGACGCCTGGGCTCAGAAGCACCAGGACGCCAGCGTCTCCATGGGCGACCGCGAGGAGGCGCTGGACCAGGTGTACGAGCAGATCGAGAGCAACCTGATGGTATGAGAATACACTCGTTTAGGGATGAGAGAGAGAGGGATCGACGTGTTGCTCAGCCTCATTAATCTGCCAGTGCTTAACTAATTGCTGCAGGCTGCCAACTTTTTGCCTGTGTGATTCATATTTGACATTTACATTTTATTCATTTAACCGGTGCTTTTATTTAAAGTGACTTAATGAGTCAATATATAAAAAATAGTACTAGAATATATATATTTTTATTTATATTATACATTTATTTGTTATGATTTATTATGCCGTTGATTCATATTATAATATCAATATAAAAAATATTGTGTTTTTTTATATTAATATAATATGATTCAATAATATAAATGTGTGTGTATGCATATGTGTATGTATGTGTGTGTGTGTGTGTGTGTGTGCGCGTATGTATATGTGTGTGTGTGTGTATGCATATGTGTATGTATGTGTATGCATGTTTGTATGTATGTATATGTGTGTGTGCGTGCACGCGTATGTATATGTGTATGCGTGTGTGTGTGTGTGTGTGTGTGTGTGTGTGTGTGTGTGTGTGTGTGTGTGTGTGTGTGTGCGCGCGCGTATGTATATGTGTATGCGTGTGTGTGTGTGTGTGTGTGTGTGTGTGTGTGTGTGTGTGTGTGTGTGCACGCATATGTATGTATGTGTGTGTGCGTGCGCGCGCGCGTATGTATATGTGTATGCGTGTGTGTGTTTGTGTATGCATATGTGTGTGTGTTTGACATTGATGCATATTGTATTAATATAAAAAATGATATTTATGATATTGAAACAATATTATATCAATATAAAATACACACATTTCTATTTTATTTATAGAGTTTTTATATTTATTATTGTATATTTATAGAGAGTGCATTTATGGTTTTGTTTGTTTATATTCATTCATAGAGGAATTAATCAACTTATTCAATATAATTGATAATTGTGCCATTTCTGCTCATTTATTCAGCTGATTGGAGCGACGGCCATTGAGGATAAACTTCAGGACGGCGTTCCGGAGACCATCGCAAAATTGGCCAAAGCTGACATCAAGATCTGGGTTCTGACCGGAGACAAGAAAGGTGAGCGACGGAGAAGTGCAACTCTGTTGTGTTGTTTTTGGGCGCTTGGTTTTATTCCTAATGGATTTTATTTGTCACGTATTCAGAGACCGCTGAGAACATCGGCTACTCCTGCGAACTGCTCACGGACGACATGAAGATCCACTACGGCGAGGATGTGAAGTACGTTTCAGCTAACGGCGCCTGTTGATGACATCATCAGAGTCATTGGAGATCAACTATTTGGTTCTAAAGTCCCGACTCTCTCGTTCTCTCTCTCTCTCTCTCTCTCTCTCTCTCAGTGTGCAGCTGAGGAACAGACAGACCCAAAGAAGAAATGACCCTCAGGGACGCACTAAGAAGCTGAAGGAGCCGTTTTTCCCAGAGCCGGGCAAGAACGCGCTCATCATCACCGGAGGCTGGCTGGTACGTTCCTCGTACACTGATTCGCTCTTTCTTTTAAGTCTCCTTAAACGCAAAACAGTTAATGAGCTAATCTATGGAGCCACAGTTTCATTAATGAACCGAAAGTATTTGAAAACTTCTCGTAATAGTGTAAAATATCTGTTTGTTTTTTTGCGCCATTGCTTTGCGAATTATTTGTCAAATGAACTAAAATTGAAAGTGCGATATGTGTGTTTATCAAATCGAAAAAGACTGTGATTTAATTAATTAAGTACAGTAATGCCTTGAGATACGAGTGTCCCGACATACGAGTATTCTGAGATACGAGCAAGCCTTCAAGCAAATTCTTGCTTTGAGATACAAGTAAATATTTGAGATACGAGCAGCTTACATGTGGTGTAAGCCTCACTCGTTCCCTTCACGTGTTCGTCGACTAAAATAAGTGTTCGCGCGAGTGAAAACAACAGTCGAGAAAAGATCAAGCACTTGCGTGTGCGTATTGCGTGCAGATCTCATGCACGCACAAGAGATTAAAATAAGCTTGCGGGCTCCTGTTTTTTTTTGCGTGTAGGTCTGTTATGCACTCGAGGATGTAATTTACACACATGCGAACATCAGTTTTGTGCTCGTTTCTTTTTGGCATTGATTTGCCGCCATAGTCGACTTCTATATGCATCTCCTGTGAGTCTTTTGTTTTTCGGACGTAAGCGTCACCATTGGTCCACTGGTTCTAGATTGACAGCTCCTCCTCCAGCCAATCAGTGGAAGAGAGGATTTGACGTCACTCCGGTGCGACTCACGCCGACTTATGACCACAATACTTTTGGCGGGAATTTGATCCCATACTTTAAGTTACAAATTTGAGTTCAAAATCTTGTTCCTTTCCATGCAGAATGAGATACTTTACGAGAAGAAGAAGAAGCGCCGTCGCTTGCGTCTGAAGAAGCTCCGGAAACGATACAGGAACTCCAACAAACCTCAGGACATCAACCAACCCATCGATGACTGGGAGAAGGAGAAAAGACAGGAAGACTTCGTTGACATGGCGTGTGAATGCAGCTCCGTGATCTGCTGCCGCGTGACGCCCAAACAGAAGGCAAACGTGGTCAGTCTGGTGAAGCGCTACAAGAAGGCCGTGACCCTGTCCATCGGGGACGGAGCCAACGACGTCAACATGATCAAGAGTGAGTGGAGAACTGATCCAGAACAGTGTTATTTTAGTGCTATGTTTCCATTCAAAGTTGCTCATTTAACATGCATGCAAAATTGGATTATTGCATAAAACATTTGCAGTTGAAGCACAACAATATCCAACAAAATATCTGTCGTAAAATTGGAAGGTGCTGCAATCTGTGGCTCTTTATTCATGCATCATATGATTGTGCCGCAGAGCAGCAGACGATCTTATCTGGTTTGGCTGCTGATGGTTGGGAACGTAATCATACGAGGAAAGGGATTTCATTTTCATTAGACTTTGGCTCAAGTTTATGTATATAGCGGAAATTTAAAACAACCATAGTTGAACCAAAGGGCTTTACATTGAAAATAAACCAGACATTTAAGAGAAAAGTAGTGTGTGTGTATATACACATGCGTACATAACACAGAAACCAACAAATTTAAAATCTATAATTAATATGCCGCATCACTCAAAAGCTAGAGAATAAAAATGTTTTTAAACTAGATGTGAAGAACAATTTAATTTATTTATATTCATTTTATTGGGAGCCAATATAGTGAAGGTTATCTTGAAATCACGTGAGGTTTTTGCTGCTGATGAGGAATTTATTCAATTAAGGTGTTTTTATGTGCATGTCTTCCTATTGGATAAAAAAATAAATAATCCACTTCCATTGAGTGAACCACATTTTTATGCATATTTGTATAATTTTTACATGACTTGGCATTTCTATCCAGGGTTTTTATTTTTATTTTTTTAAAGATTTTACTTTTTTATTTTTTTAAATATGAGATCCCAAAACTCATAAACAAATAGGTGCATGGATACTAAGCTGATATAATATTATGTACTTCTTTTATATATATATATATATATATATATATATATATATATATATATATATATATATATATATATATATAGTTTTCATTTTTTAATTTCAGTTTCTGTTTGAATTATTTTAGTACTTCAAGTTAATCTAATCAAATATATATAATTTTTTCTGCACTGTCATTTATTTATCTCTGATTTTTTTTTTCAGATAAAATGTATTTATTTAAATATAAAATCAAATAAATAAAAAAAATCATTTGAACAATTCATGTTAATTGTTTCAAAGCGAGCCAACATTTCCTTCCCATGCTCCTTTGCAGCTGCGGACATCGGTGTGGGCATCAGCGGTCAGGAGGGGATGCAGGCCGTGATGTCCAGCGATTACGCCTTCGCTCAGTTCCGTTTCCTGCAGCGCCTCCTGCTGGTCCACGGACGCTGGTCCTACATCCGAATGTGCAAATTCCTGCGCTACTTCTTCTACAAAAACTTCGCCTTCACCCTCGTGCACTTCTGGTTCTCGTTCTTCAATGGATTTTCCTCACAGGTAGGAGAAGGATTTCAGTGTCTCTGAATCTTTGTTTTAAGGTGATATTTGAAGTGACTGGCGTGTTGTTGTTTGTGTGCTGCAGACGGCTTATGAAGACTGGTTCATCACCCTGTACAACGTTTGCTACAGCAGCCTCCCCGTTCTCCTCGTCGGCCTTCTGGATCAGGTATTGCTTGTCATTAAATAATAGCCAAGAGAAGCTCGGCTTATGACAGAATCGAAAAATATTGATGGTTGTTTATTCACTTTGTTTCTTACATTAGTCTTTTTTTAGGATTTCATTTTGAAGCTCCCCACTATGTATATAAATTATTTTATATATATACTTAATATATTAATTAATACTTATTATATAAATATGTTTAAGTGTGTGTGTGTATATGTATATGTGTGTGTGTGTGTGTGTATATATATATATATATATATATATATATATATATGACTCATATATAATATAATTTGTTATTATATTAAATAATATTATTAATATATACAATTATTATTATTATTTTTTAAATAATTAAATATATATATATAATGTGTATGTATGTGTAATTATTAAGAATAAATACAATTATTTTATATATTAATAATTTTGTTTAATTTTATAATTTACATATTATTAGTGTTAGTTTATTTTATTATTTACAGTTATGCCAATGAAGAAATTTAGAATTTGAAATTATATATTAGATGAAAGCCATGAACTGCAACTAAGTTTTAATTTGAAGCACTAAAATTTCTAACTGGAAATTCATTAAATAAATTACAACTGAACTAAACCTAAACAGAAATATTATGTAAAAAAAGTTGAAAAACGTAATATATAGCTGAACTAATAATTTGTTTCAGTTAATGCACTAAAATTCAGTGCCATTTCTGTGAGCTGAACATGATATTAAATGTTGACTTTCTTTAAGGTGTAGTAAGCAATTTCTGAGAAACACGGTTGGTATTTGTAATCGACACCCAAACAAACACACCCCTCCATCCCTTAATAAACAAACACGCAACACTGGTGCATGAGACAGCTCGTGCAAGTATGGATGAATCGGCTATGATTCAACAACAACAACAGCATGACTTGGTTTTGTGAAACTCATGCATCAAGCATAAACAGTCCTTCCTGCTCTCTAGCGCTGGAAAGCTTCTCCAAAATTACTGCGGGTCCTAATGCTCTTAGTTTTCCCAATTATATTCCTCTAACCCTTTCCTCTTTGACAAACATCTGGCAAAATTGCTTGTTTTATGTGTTTTCAACAGTGTTTCTCAGAAATTGCGTACTGCACCTTTAATACACGTTTCCAGCCTTTAAACCGCATCTTTTTCGTCCTTGTGTAGGATGTGAATGACAAGCTGAGTTTAAAGTTCCCGAAGCTGTATCTTCCCGGCCCGCAAGGATCGTTGTTCAACTACAGGAACTTCTTCATCAGTTTGTTCCACGGGATCTTCACCTCCCTCATAATCTTCTTCATCCCGTACGGAGCGTTTCTGCAGACCATGGGACAGGACGGGGAGGCTCCGTCCGATTACCAGTCGTTCGCTGTGGTGGCAGCATCATCGCTCATCATCACCGTCAACCTGCAGGTACCCGATTGGTCAACCCGTATCATGTGACAACATTCATTGGGTTTTATGTTGTGTAACAGCGGTGCCCAATACGTTGATGGCAAAGACATTGTGGGTAGATCACATGGAATTACCGTATTATCCCGCATGTATCCCGTGGGTTATACCAGATTGGGGGGGTGCGGGTTATATAAGGGTGCGGGTTATACCCAAAAAAATTGCTCGTGGTGATATTTCAAATAGGTTTTTTTTTTCCATCATCCGTCCTCACTATGAAATGTGTCACTTGATTGATGTACAGGGAAGACAGTCTGACCTCTGACCTTTACTGACACGTGGGTCACAATGGCGCCAACTGCTGCAAAACTCTAGTGAGAAAACCTATATAGCAATATGGGTTCATGTAGTTCTGCAACACCAACATATATTGTGCACATAAAGAATTCCCAATATATTCATAAATAAATGTTTTGTTTTTTATAGTAGGTGGATCATTTTGACTTGGTTGCTCACAAGCCAAAAAAGTGTGTTAACTCCTGTTGTATAACATGCATAACTTTACTGTGGAGCTCATCTTTACACAAAGTTGTATATGTTTTCTTGTTGATCTGATGCAGTATTTGTAATTTTTTGTTCCCTTGTCTTCCCCAGATCTCATTAAACACCTCCTACTGGACATTCGTGAACTTTTTTGCGGTGATCGGCAGTATAGCGCTTTACTTCGGCATCATGTTTGACATCCACAGCGCAGGAATCCATGTCATTTTCCCAACCACCTTCACTTTCACAGGTGGGCAATAAAGTGCTAACATTTAATGCACAGTGTCTACTGGTGTAGTTTGAATACTGGAACTGAAGCTCAAAAAATGACGCCTAAAACTAAAATAAAATGCACAGTTTTGCATTAATTTCCTTGTAATCTGAGCTTTAAAATGACTGTGAAAGTGATTTGAGCTAATCGTTGTATCACAATTTTATGATTACTGAGACTTTAAATGTATTTAAGTTTTATATATATTCCTGTAGTTCAAACAGTAGAGTTGAGGCGCTTGCAACGTCAGTCATGGGTTCGATTCCCAGGGAAAATAGATAGATTTTATAGATTGTTGTCAATAGATATTGATTTTGTCCATAATATAAAAATATAAATCTATAATAATAGTAATATATTATGTAAATCAAATAATGGTAATGTGAATAACATACAGGATTAATGATTATGAAATTAAATCATGTAAAAAAAGAAAGAAAGAATAAATAAAATGATGGATCACTGTTTGCTATTAAAAAGCTTCAGAATTAAATAATCCGGTCTTACTAACATGAAAAACTAGCCAAGAGAAGGTTTGACTTTATTACAGAGTTGAAGAATATTGATTTTTTTTATTTAATTGCCGTGTGAATTACTAATAGTAATTACTAACTAGTAATTACTATTACTATAATTAGTTAATTACTAACTAATTTATCAAAAATGTATAACTATTTAAAAAAACGTCTTTAAATCTGCATTTAAAATAAATCTAAGCTTCAATATAGGATTTTGATTTCATTTTGAAGCTTCCCATCATACATTTATCAGCATAAATGTTTATTTCAGCTTATTTCATTTTATTGAAATAGGCTGAAATAAAATAAAATCTAAATAATACATTAAAACTTTGTTAAAATTGCAATATGAAATTTGAAATAAAATGTTTAAATTCATAACTGGAAATAAAGTAAACATTAAAGTCTTTAAAAAAAAAAGTCAATATCTATTGACAACAATCTATAAAATCTATCTATTTTCCCTGGGAATCGAACCCATGACTGACGTTGCAAGCGCCTCAACTCTACTGTTTGAACTACAGGAATATATATAAAACTTAAATACATTTAAAGTCTCAGTAATCATAAAATTGTGATACAACGATTAGCTCAAATCACTTTCACAGTCATTTTAAAGCTCAGATTACAAGGAAATTAATGCAAAACTGTGCATTTTATTTTAGTTTTAGGCGTCATTTTTTGAGCTTCAGTTCCAGTATAGTTGAGGCGCTTGCAACGTCAGTCATGGGTTCGATTCCCAGGGAAAATAGATAGATTTTATAGATTGTTGTCAATAGATATTGATTTTGTCCATAATATAAAAATATAAATCTATAATAATAGTAATATATTATGTAAATCAAATAATGGTAATGTGAATAACATACAGGATTAATGATTATGAAATTAAATCATGTAAAAAAGAAAGAAAGAATAAATAAAATGATGGATCACTGTTTGCTATTAAAAAGCTTCAGAATTAAATAATCCGGTCTTACTAACATGAAAAACTAGCCAAGAGAAGGTTTGACTTTATTACAGAGTTGAAGAATATTGATTTTTTTTTATTTAATTGCCGTGTGAATTACTAATAGTAATTACTAACTAGTAATTACTATTACTATAATTAGTTAATTACTAACTAATTTATCAAAAATGTATAACTATTTAAAAAAACGTCTTTAAATCTGCATTTAAAATAAATCTAAGCTTCAATATAGGATTTTGATTTCATTTTGAAGCTTCCCATCATACATTTATCAGCATAAATGTTTATTTCAGCTTATTTCATTTTTATTGAAATAGGCTGAAATAAAATAAAATCTAAATAATACATTAAAACTTTGTTAAAATTGCAATATGAAATTTGAAATAAAATGTTTAAATTCATAACTGGAAATAAAGTAAACATTAAAGTCTTTAAAAAAAAAGTAATACAAATGACAAAATTAATAAAACTTGCACTAAATCGAATTTTTTTTTTTTTTTTTCTGTGATCATCCATGGTATAAAGAAGACTTTTCCGACACTTATTTATGTGTGTAATCTCGTGCTGTTCTGACTCACAGGTGCCGCGTCTAATGCCCTGAGACAGCCGTACCTGTGGCTGACCATCATTCTGACCGTGGGAATCTCTCTCCTTCCTGTCATCTGCATCCAGTTCCTCCATCAAACCATCTGGCCCTCTGTTGGGGACAAGGTGAGATCAGTGGCTGTTCTTTTCCTTTTCTTTCTTCATGAAAAAGCTTGGCTTCCCTCCAGCTCCAGCTCTTCTCTATCAGAGTCAGTGTTTCAGAACTCCTGAAACGCCTCCATTGAGTCTTGAGTTTCTCCCGGGAACAAACACTCACAATGTTCCTCATTATAATAATTAATATGCAGAATAAAGGGGCGGGGCTTGAGTGAGTGAGTCGTGTGTTAAAACTTAGTTATTGTAAGGGGCGGGACATTTCCCAAACACACTGGAAGAGCTTGACCAATCACAACACTAATCCAGCCGACCAATCAGAGCACAGTGTGCTTTGAGAAGGCGGGGCTTCATAGAGACAGGAACTAAACAGAGCGTTTCTGACAGACTGGGAAGCAACAATGACAAATATATATATATATATAGGATAATAATGAACATTCAAGCAGGAAAACAGGAAAATCAAGGCTTTCTTAAAGGGCATAATAGGTGGTTAAATACAACATACAGATGTTTTTGTGTGTTATGCATCTGTACAAAGAACTTAGTCTCTTGTTCTTCCTCCAGGTCCAGAGGAACAGGAAGAAATACGAGCTTGAGGATGAAGAAGAGGAGAGGAGGAAGAAGAAGCCATCATTTGTGCGTGGCGGACGGTCTCGTCGCTCCGCTTACGCATTCTCGCACTCGCGCGGCTACGCCGACCTCATCGCGTCGGGTCGCAGCATTCGCCAGCGGCCGCACGTTCGACCTCCACTCAGAGAAGCCATACGAGAGGTTCCTCAGGCTGAAAACATCTGATACACTCTACCTGCTTACTACATAATGTGCCTTTACCCTGTCATATCTGAGCTGCCCACGGGAACGGGCCAATAGGATGAGGCTAAGTGTCATTTAAAGGGGCGGGACAACTGAAAGAGCCAATGGGAAATGGGGAAAAGGGCTTGAAAGGGAAAGATCAAGTAAACACTCACCGATGACCTCTACAGGTTTTAACGTTGTGCACGGTTACAACAAATTGTTCCTCTCAGGTTTTTATTTTGTACAATAAGGGGTCCTTCCCTTCAAGAACGAGTGTGTTTGTGTGTGTGTGTGTGTGTGTTTCTAATCTGATCACCGATTAAAACGTTTCTTTCTTTATACACGGCAAAGAATAATTTTCTTATAGTATTTCCATTAAAAATATAAACTTTCTTAAAGCAATATATTTATTTATTTGAAAAGCAAAAAGGTATAAGATAATACATTTTATGTATACACACACACACTACATATATGTGTGTGTGTGTATGTTTACAGACAATGTTTTTTAAGTTCTCACTCCCTTGACAAATATGTTATGCAGTTTTGCTTCTCAAGTAAATTCATCTTGTTTAAAGGTCTTGTTTACTGAAAAACAACACAAAAAACACTGATTAAGAAAATGTTTCTCTTTCTCCCAGTGTAGTGAAGGGTGTTCATTAAATTATCTTTCTTTTTAGGACTTTTTGAAGACCTTTATCTTGAAAAAATGTGAACTTAAGGAATCATCATCCTAAATGTTTTTGTGTTTTAAATCCCTTTTGCAGAATCTCCCCACAAACTTCCTCACGATTTAATCTTCAGGGTCTCTGTGTTTTGTTTAGATGATGTTCCTAATGAACCGTGGAAGAATGAATGAGTTTTAGAGTGGCGAAACCTCATGTTTACATAAATACTTCTGAGCTTATATGTTCCTCAAGGCCTCCATCGTCAGTGGAAACCGTTCATGCTTCATTTTTCAACATATGTCCCGTAAAATCTGCCTAGATCATTTTTAATGCACACTTTGTGGTGTCTTCTGATTTAATATTTAATTGTTGGTCTGTGAGTTCTGTTTTAAATGGCATGTCTTGCCCTCAGTTGCTGATAGAAATCGTTGTCTGCGCACGAATGAAGCCTTAATTGAATTTGTTTTGTTATATCGTGGAATTGACTTTGCACTTTGGTACCGGGACTTGGGAGGAGGACATACTGTATATTTCTCATTTTAACGCTAGATAGATGAAACCTGTTACAAGATTTACAATTATGTACCGTATACAAATATAGTTGATCAGAAAACTATTTATTAGGCTGTTTGTTCTAAATATGCATATTGAATGAACCGTAAAGGCTTTGCTAAGCCATATCAGCTCTGTGGATATTCTGTCTGTAATGTACTGTAATATATTTGCACAAGTGTCTATAAATAAAGAAAAAAATTTAGAACGTTTGGCTTGGAGGTGTTATTTGCAGTAACGTTTATTCTTACATTTTCATGTCTATTATTGTAAGCTAACTCGAGTAAAATATAACCATTCAAAGGTTTCTTCTGCTGCAAAATACAGTAAAAATGGCAATATTGTGAAACATTATTACAATTTAAATTAGTATCTTTCTATGTGAATATATTTTCAAATGTTATTTATTCCTGTGATCAAAGATGATTTATTAGATCATAATTAGAGTAAAACAGTGTAATATTATATCAGTGTAAAACAGCTGTTTTCTATGTGAATAGTAGTCATTTATTCCTGTGATTAAAGCTGAATTTATTAGATGATAAATACAGTAAAACAGTGTAATATTATATCAGTGTAAAACAGCTGTTTTCTATGTGAATATATAGTAAAGTATAATTTATTCCATTGATTAAAGCTGAATTTATTAGATGATAAATACAGTAAAACAGTGTAATATTATATCAGTGTAAAACAGCTGTTTTCTATGTGAATAGTAGTCATTTATTCCTGTGATTAAAGCTGAATTTATTAGATGATAAATACAGTAAAACAGTGTAATATTATATCAGTGTAAAACAGCTGTTTTCTATGTGAATATATAGTAAAGTATAATTTATTCCATTGATTAAAGCTGAATTTATTAGATGATAAATACAGTAAAAAAGTGTAATATTATATCAGTGTAAAACAGCTGTTTTCTATGTGAATATATAGTAAAGTGTCATTTATTCCTGTGATTAAAGCTGAAATTTTAAATTATTCGGCTGATGTACTGAATATTCATGAGATTGTGTGTACGTCACTAGGAGGCAAATCCATTTAGAATTCTAATTAATATTCACGAGTTACGTTCTCCACCGGCCAATAGGAGTGGCGCGTCATTCTGCGCGTGCTCGGGATGACACGAGCGTCAGTGGTGACGTGGAGACGCAGCGCTTTCAGACTCAATACAGCACAAACTCACACTTTCCTGGACGTTTACCTTTATTAACAACAACTCACCTGCTTTTATTCGTCCGATAATCTTATCTCGAGGAACGCGAGAGGCTTTTCTGAGTCGATTCTGACATTCATCAGGTAAGTTATTCTTGTCTTTAGCATCGAAGCTAACGGGTTTAAAATGGATTTCTGCATTCACTCGAGTCTGCAAGCTAATTGCTAAGTGTATAGCCTCCTGGACGCTTATTAACTTTTACACAGTGAATTGCATAACGAGATATACTCATATAAATTTAATGTTTAATCTCATTCTCGTGATGTTTGTCTGCGCTTACTATAGAAGCTGTGAAGTGAGTTAATTGTTGGGTTGACTGTAGTTTAATGCCTGTCAATGTTTACCTGTATTCTGTTGTCACCTGTAATGTGAACAGCAGATCCTGATTGCATTGCATTAATAGTTGATTTCAGTGATTTCCCTGATGTTTTGCTCCATTGCATTGCATTAATGATTGATTTCAGTAATTGCCTTGATGTTTTGCTCCATTGCACCATGTTTGCTTGAATCTCACAAAATCTGTCAAGATCTTGTTTGTCTCAAATATCTTTCTTAACTAGAAAGGTAGAATTAAGATTATTTTAGGACCTTTTTTGTTTGTTTTTCTTGGCTGTTTTTAGGGATGCACTAAAACTCTTTATGTTTGAATACTGATATATTGGCCGATTATATGTAAAGCAATTAATAACCATTATGGTGAACAGAAGTTTCTCAGCTGATGGAAATAATGCACTATTTATACTGATAAATCTTTATCCTTGAAAACTGCTAATTGATATATTTAAAAATGTTTAAATAATTTTTTACAAAAACAAGTCTCAGCATTAAAGGAAATTTCTCAAGCACATAATTTTAATCCCTCCATCTTTAAAAAAATTATATATATATACACGTGTGTAATAATTGTTTTCTTTTTGAATATGTTTAAAATGTTATTTAGTCCTGTAATAGCAAAGCTGAATATTCAGTTATATAAATTATGTAAATCGATAATATTTTATCCTACAACAGAAATAATTCTCACTGTAATGTGTAAAAATATTCTATTATTTAAAAATATTTAAGTAGTGCATATCTTGTTAATATTCAATGAACTGCTTGCATAGTCATTTTAATAAGAAAATGTAATGTTTCAGTAAGGAGAATCCCGTCGGGAGCAGAAGTAACTCCGATCTGCATGCATTACTTTAATAAGAGTTGGAGTGAAAATGTGCTGAAATGGCACGAAAGTAATGTCACAATACAATTTTGATGCAAAGTGGTTTCTTCATTTTCTCTTTCATAATTTGGGTTGAGAGAGATTTAACCCTTTGAATTATGAATGCAAAGTTAAAAAGGTTATTATTGATTAGTTGTAAAATGATGAATACATGTATCCACACCAGCTTTCTTCAGGTTTATTTTTTAACAGTTATTAATTTAGCAGATGCTTTTATCCAATTTGGGAGTGTAAATAAGCTTCCTCGTAAAGTCAAGAAGAGCGTTCATGTCATCTGATCGGAGCAAGTTCAACATTAACCAGGATGTCAAATGAAAACAGTCACTGCTTTTCGGGAGTTTCACAATCCAGGGAATGTGAACCGGTGGCACGTCAACAGTGTGTGTGTAGAGGGTGTGTGTGTGTTGTCCCATCAAACCTGTTTCACGTGCGTTTGCTCCTGCTTAAGTGTCTAGTTTCCCGCTTTGTGTGATTTCCTACTAGGTCACAGTTAAAAAAAACGTATTTGTCGAACTAACAACTTCTCCCATGATCCTCCAGGTTTGCTTGGCTGGAGATGAGGCTCTGAGACGGTCTCTCGAGGCTTCTGGGGGCGATGGGTGCAAACACCAGCCAGGTGAGCGACCTGTCGGAGAGCCAGAGCATCCGCACTCTGATTGGTCCAGACGCCATATCAGAGAACGAGCCCTTCTGGAACCAGCTGATCTCCTTCACCTTCTCCAGCCCCACCAGCAGGTGAGACGCTCCTCCCTCCTCCAGCACTCACACAGCAGGGAGGAAAACTTATGATTTGTTGAAAATCTGTGTTTTATCCAAAAGGGGTTATAGTGTAGCCCTAACTTTTGTGAAAGGAGTCACGACTACCATATTTCCCCCATATAACCCGCAGACGCAGATAAGCCGCAAGCTCATATAGCCAGCGGGGTTTGGGGTTTTGCGTAAAAAAATTGCGGGTATAACCCGCACCCCTATATAACCCACACCCTCATATAACCCGCACCCATAGATTGATGAACTTTTTTTGTGTAAGTTCAGATTTCGAATGTTGCTCGCATGACGTCAATTATCATAACTGTTCAGGCTCACAGTCCTTGTGCGCAAAATTCAAACAATAAGAAAACAAACACAAGTCAGAATCAGAAGAAAAAGAAAGAGCAGTCCCCCCCGCTGTGCAGCAGCTCGTCCCTTAAGAAGCGATTCTACAGGTGTTGATCATCGGATGAGATGAGAAGAGCCCGCCCTCATGCAGCACAGCCAATCACGTCTTCTCGCATGATTGACAGGTCAGACAGCCAATCACGTCTTCTCGCATGATTGACAGGTCAGACAGCCAATCAGCGCCAGCTGTCAGAGTGACAGTACAAGCGCCAGAGACAACAACCCTTGCAAGAAAGAAAATACAGCAAAAAAACCCTTACGACGTCCCCCTGCAGGGTTTGTAAAATATGGTATAATGCGCTAATGGCAAATCCATTGTTTCAATTTTTTGTTCTCAATAAAAAGCTCTACTGGTTGTTTTAAACCAGAGTAAAAGTTCTGTGTTTTACTGTTTGAAAGCAAAGAAATAAAGACAGACGTAGTTTTGTAATTTTACTGTTGTTCTGTAAAACTAATTTATTGTTGTTATTATTATTCAATATTACTTCAATTGTATCATTACTAGTGCTGTCAATTTGATTAATCGCATCTAACATAAAAGTTTGTGTTTACAAAATATATGTGTGTGTACAAGCACGCACACACACGTATGTATGTGTATATATAGACACACACACATGCATGCATATGTGTGGGTAGATGTACTGTATGCACACACATTATACACGTTTCACACATTGTATTATACACATTGTATTATTTGGGCTGGAATAATAACTTGCATCACGACTCTCCTGTGATTGGTTGATGGACTGAGAGATTTTCAGTGTGTATCATGATTCTCTCTGCAATCGCGTGAGTGTTTAGCCGCAGATGTGAGTCACTGCTTAAATGCACTCGCACCTCAGAAAAGCCCTGCGATTCACTGCAACCTTCTGATGAATGTAATGAATGTTTGTTTCATACAAGCTTCCAGTGGCGAAGTGAGGATTACAGATTCAGCGCCATCTGCTGTTACAATCACTGTCATTTACTGTCCCAACCATAATAGAAATAAATGTATATTGTGTGTGTGCGTACATATTGACATGCACACACTCATTTGTTTGTCCGTATGTGTGTTTCCGTATGTATGTGTGTATATAGGCACGCACACATATTGTTTTTGTGTCCTTGTGTGTGTGTAGACACGCACACACATATTATGTGTGTGTTTGTCCGTATGTATGTGTGTCTGTCCGTGTGTGTGTAGACACACACACACATATTATATGTGTGTGTCTGTCCGTGTGTGTGTGTGTGTCGTGTCATCTATATATAATATGACACGACACACATAAATTATGTAACAAACAAAGTTTTCTGTTAGATGCGATTAATCTTAGTCATATTTCTGTTTTGGTTTGTTTAATTTCTATAATTTAATTCAATTGTTTTGTTATTATTTATTGAATTAGTATATAGTAAAAGTAAATGGGTTCCAGTAAAAACAAAACAACAGTTTGACTGTGGCCTGAGAGCGAGGGCTTTACAAAAAACACACAAAAAAACCCAACATCATGCTAAAACCGACTGGAGATCCACATTTTAAAGCTGATTTAAATAGAAAAAGATGTTCTGAACTTTTGAAGCATTTTATTTTCCCCTCTCGTCCTCTTATGTCAAAATATAATGTCTAAAAATATATATTGTCTCTTAATACGGACTAAGATTTGCAAATGAGCCCTGCTCTGATTGGCTAACCTGTTTAAACTCAATCTGAATAGATGATGATATGTAAATGTGGGCGGCGCTGTATGTTAATTAGGGCTGGATATTTGAATGTGCTGCTGTCTGTTTAAACATTATACTTGCTGTGAGTAGATTAGTTTCTTGTTTGTGTAAAGATGATGGTTTATTAGCTTCTCTGTTGCCCTAGTGCTAATAATTATGATTCATTCTGAGGTTTTAGTTGTTTTTGCAGTTTATTTTAATAAATGGTTTATCTGGACTTGGATGTTTTAGATTGTGATTCGCAAACTTTTTGACCTGAATGCTTTAGTGTTCAATACAATATTCAACTATAACATTAACAGAACTGATTAACTACATAACATAAAAAATAAATCGCATAAAATAAAATCATTTTGTGATTCCAGAAGTTTCAAGAGCTTCTTCTTCTTAAATTAACAACAATGTTTTCAATTTACATCTTAGTTGTATGTTTTTTTTCTAGCATTTTATGTTAGATGTGAAGTTAGATTGTTTTAATGTGTTGTTAATAATAATAAATACTTTTAAGTCTTGCAGTTTGCGAAGGTTGAAAAAAGTGTTTTTCCAATCGATCAAATGTAAAAAGAGCAAGAAATTGTGCTTCTTTTGTATAACCACTTTAAACCAACACAAACACACTCTCAAGAAAGACTCTGGAAATTTCTTTAACAAAACAGAAGCAAACTCGCACCAGCGCTGTATCGTGAGACGTGAAACAACACACACACACACACGTGTGCAATGCTAGCTGAACATGATGTTAATGAATGAGCGATGGTTAAAGTTGTGTGTTTGCCATTATATCTGATTGCACTTGCGTGTGTTTCTGTCGTGTCACGATGAGCTCAGGTGTGAAACGAGGGCCGGACGATAGGGGGCGCCAGAGAACCTCAACTCACAAACGCCGTTTCTCTCTTTTCTCATCCTCACGTTGTTCTGCATTATTCAGTGTTTCCTCAAAGCCTTAAGTTTCATGTTTTTTATGTGTAACGATAGCAATATAATTGGTTCACTTATAAAAAAATAGAAAGTCGATAAAATAAAGTAAATTGCAATATCGCATAAAACCACAAAAACTCGCACTCGCTTTTTTCTTCTATATACGCGCATATATATTTATACAGACCGGTCAATTCAATACCCAAAAAACAAATAAAACAAAACAATATACAAGGAGAATATTAAAAGTTCCTTGCATTGAAATGTCTCTTTTCACGGGAAAACTGGAAACTCAAAGAAAGGAGTTTTTTCTTTTATCTTAAGATAAAGATCGTAATGTCTTCTCTTCTTCTAGAGGTTTGTTTGGCTCGCCATTGAATAAGAAGTTCCCGGGGTGAAGTCACAGAAGGTCATTCAATGTCACGTTTCCAAAAATCAAACAAGAGGAAAAGGAAAGAAAATATAGAGCAAAGAAACAACAAGAAAAACCCTGCTGGAGTGTATTAACGTATAACATAACATGTATAAATGACAGAGAGCTCTCATTGGTCAATCACTGCGCATTAACCTAGAATAAATTTGCATAAATATTTTTTCTGACTTTTATTAAGAGAATATGATCAAACTAAATTGTGCACAAATTAAATCCCTTTATTTAACCTGTTACATCTGCACCTTAAAAAGGTGATTTCCTGTCGCTCAAACGGTAGTGTTGCGCTTGCAACGCCAGGGTCATGGGTTCGATTCCCAGGGAAAGCAAGAACTGATCAAAAATGTAAATGTTTCTTAAATGCAATGCACGTCGCTTTGGATAAAAGCGTCTGATTAATGCATGAATGTAAATGTATTTCAGACGTCTTGAGCTTGTCAGCTGTACGATCTTCTGAACCTTAATTCAGTTGATTGCAGTATTTACTTACTCATTTGAACAGATTTCTCAATTAACTACTTTTAATGACAAGCAATGTCAAATTTCTCTCTGCGCTGCATTTGGCATGCATGCAATCTTCTGTTTTCTTTAGTTAAATAACTATTGTTTTCCTTTATTTACTGCAGCACTTCATGCCGTGCATAACGTCGTCTCTTGAGCGTGTTGTAAGCGCAGGTTTGATCTCGTATGACGAACGTCTCTCTCTGTGTTTGCAGTGCTGATGCTAAACTCCTGGAGGAGGCTGTGGTCCCGCTGGCTAAGACTCTGAGTACGTGTGTTCGTATGAGTGATTTCCAGCCGTCTGCACACACTGATGTCAAACCCACTGTGAAATAAAGCTCTGTAATTTGAGCCAATGCATTCAAATGATTACGCTGCTTTTATGATGTACTGTGTGTAATTTATTGCGTTTATTCAGCGGATAAATCACATGGATCCTTAATGCATTCTGTTGATCTGGTTTAGTGTCGTTTATCATAAACGACCCACTGATGTTTTGTGTTTTTGATCGTCTGTCTCTGCGCTTTATAGTTCAGAACAACCCCAGGTCCGGGAACTTCGGGGCGTTGGTGCGAGTCTTTCTCAGCAGAACCAAAGAGCTGAAGATTTCCACAGAATGCCAAGAGTAAGTGACATGCGTCTTCACTCGTGTGTGAATGTAAGAGATGAATGTCGTTTTAAATACAGTAATACCTTGAGATACGAGCGTCCCGACATGCGAGTAGTCTGAGATACGAGCAAACCTTCAAGCATTTTTTTGCTTTGAGATACGAGTAAATATTTGAGATACGAGTAAATATTTGAGATACGAGCAGCTTCCAGACGCTAGAGGTGTTCAGCACTCGCAGCAGCTCAAGCTCCTCATTTATGGGTAATTGCATATGATCTCCACTAGAGGCAGCTTGGTTTTACAGCGGGGGTTACCGGGGGCAACGAGTGATTCACCAGTATTAAGCTGGGAGCAGCACGAGTTATGAGTGTTCAATAATAATAAATATGAGCTTCTGAGTCTATCAACACACAACACGGGAAGAAACACTACACTTCCGTATTGTGTTTGCATTATCTACACAATTTACATAATCCCTCCATCATTAGCCGCTACTGTATCGTCTGTCTCGAAGGCAAGAACTCATAATTAAAACCACATTTTATTTTATATCACAGTAATTCTTAAATACTATAATTGTGCGTGTGTGTGTGTGTCTCTATAGCAATTAAAAACATGTTTTTTCCATTGTTAGTAGCACAAATAAAGGAGTTTTTTGAGGGACTGAATGGATAAAAAAAAAAATCTGTTATTACTATGATTTGAGATACGAGCAATTCCAGTTGCGAGTCGTCCTGAAACGCTCGTATCTCAAGGCATTACTGTATTCATAACCATTGAATACACACCGTTTCCCAAACTATTATTATTTATAAAGGAATTGAAGGAATAGATCAAATGATGTAAGGAAAGATTCACACCTCTAGTGTAGTATATAATAATACCTTGTGTGTGAAAGCGGTTGAGATGGTTTTTTGTGGTTCTCGAATGTTCAGAACGTCTGAGATATTTTGAGAAATATGTATTTTCTCACACAATCTTTTCCGAGACATTTAGAGCACGTTAACTAATCACTGTTAAGATGTTTTTGATATGATTTTCCCATGGGAATAACGTCGGTACACACACACACACACCGACCGCACCAGAGCTGATGTTTGTGCTCAAAGTGTTGCCGTAGCATAAATCCAGAGCTCCTGCCGCGCGTGCATGTGAACCGTCAGACTGTGAGATTTATGATCTGAACTGTGCAGAGATCAAACACTGATTCAGGGTCAGCTGATGGGATGCCTGCTTCTCAGTGGATGAACTTAAAAACTACCTGTGTGTGTGTGTGTGTGTGTTTACTCCAGGATGATCAAAACCCTCTGATAGGGTCAAGCTGCTGTAGGTCAGTAATGATCTCTCTCTCTCTCTCTCTCTCTCTCTCTCTCTAGTCAGTTGTTCATCTGGCAGGCCCATAATGCTTTGTTTCTGGTGCGCTGTTTGCTGAAGGTCTTCATCAGGGAGATGAGCGAAGAAGAGCTGCACTTACAGTTCTCCTACCAGGAGAGGGTGCCGGGAACCTACGGTATCTCTCTCTCACACACACACACAAACACACACACACACACACACACACTAGTCACTTCAATATAGTCATTTCAAATGGCCTCACAAATCAGTTTTTGTTTAGTCAAACCAATGCGCACAAATGGATCTTTACCTAGTTATGTAAATGAGAACATGCTATAGATTGCCATTGTTGTTTTGATGACACATGTTTTGTTATACAGCATTAATTAATAATCTTTAATGAAAATACATTTAATTAATGTTAAAGTGAACATGAGCTAGATTAATAAATGCTTGTTTGGTGGCATTTTTTATTGTTTGTTCATGTTAACTAATGCCGTTAATTAAAAGAAAATTAAATGTTATTGTAATTTTGTTATGTGAAGCTAACCGCTAAAGCTACACCTTAACCTTTAAAATAAAATAAAAACATTGTTTATTGTTATTTATATGTCCGTTTACATTTGTAAATGTTCCAATATGAAAGGGAATAAAGTGCAGCTGAATGTATTGTTTTTAGATTAAGCCAGTCCCCATTTATTATCCAGGTTGTGTGATTTTCTGTGAATATCTGTTGTCCATTTAAGAAACACACACCTTTTTGTTAGTATTGATTTAGTATTAATTATATACATTTACAGTTTTTATTACATTTTGATAATTTGTAATTATCTTATTTGTATTATTTTTATATTTTCAGTTATCGTGTTCATTTTTTCCTGTTTTTAATTACTTTTTTGTATGATTAAAATATCTTTGTGAAGCTCATGCAAGTTTCAGACTGGCTCGGGTCATTTCCTGATCCTGTTCCCACTTCTTTTCCTGCATATTTCCTGTCATCTCTCCAGCGTACTTATAAATAATAATGGGTGAAAGGCAAAATAGAGAGTTTTTTTCAGCACTGGAGCATTTATGGTGTCTGGGACAGTTTCTCAGTTTCCTGCGTCACGATCCTCGGCCAAATGCAGAGCTGTCATCTGTGACCAGAACGAGCATCATGCAGAACCAGTGACATAAAGAAGCGTTTCACAGACTATATTTACTGATGTGTGTGTGTGTTAACAGACTCCATCTGTGAGGATCTTCTGGAGGAGCTGGTCTGTAATTTGGTGCATCTCATCGTTGAAGTGCCGCTTCTGTGAGTACAGAAGAAGCCGTTTGTGTTTGTTTTCTTCTGGATTCCCCTGTCTTGCAAATACTAAGTGATAAAGTATGTCTCAGTGTGAGAGGGAGGTGTGTGTGTGTTGTTGTTGTGATGTATGACGGGTCTCTCACATACAGTGTGTGAAGGTCAACTCTGACTCAAACAATGAGGTGTCACTGTCATTATTTATACACACAAATATATTTTCAAACTTTTTTTTCATGAAGTTAAAAAGTAGGGCTAATCAAAAGTCAAAGTCAAAAAGTCAAAGTCAGCTTTATTGTCAATTCTGCAATATATACAGCACATACATAAAGAGAATTGAAATTCTGTAACTCTCAGACCCAAGGTGCAACCAGGTTACATTAACAGTAACAACAGCAACAAAATATATATATATATATCAACAACACCAAAAAAAAAAAAATATATATAAAAATAAATAAATAATAATAGATAAAATAAAATAGATTAAGGAAATAAAGAGAAAGTCGCGATGGTAAAGACAGTGCAAACAATAGTGGGGGGGGGGGGGGGGGGGGGGGGGTCAGGTGCATGGGGCAAAAGAGAGGAAAAGGGGCAGAGACGGGAGGGAGTTCAATGCCCTGACAGCTTGGGGAATGAAGCTGTTCTTCAGTCGGCTGGTCCTTGCCTGGAGACTGCGTAGTCTCCTCCCTGATGGCAGCAGACTGAAGAGGCTCTGGGATGGGTGGGAGGGGTCTCTCGCAATGATGAGGGCTTTGCGGGAGAGGCGGGAGTTATAAATATCCTGGAGGGGTGGGAGAGAGACACCAACGATCTTCTCAGCTGCTCTCACTATGCGCTGAAGTGCTTTTCGGCAGGATGCGTTGCATGCGCCATACCACACAGTGATGCAGCTGGTCAGAATGCTCTCGATGGTGCCTCTGTAGAAGGTGTGCATGATGGGGGCTGGGACTCCGGCTCTTCTCAGCCTGCGGAGAAAGTAGAGTCGCTGCTGTGCTTTCTTGGTCAGTGCTGTGGTGTTGATGGTCCAGGAGAGGTCTTCTGTGATATGCACACCCAGAAATTTGGTGCTCCTCACTCTTTCCACGGTCGCACCGTTGATGGTCAGAGGAGGGTGCTGGGTGTGCATTCTCCTGAAGTCAACAACAATCTCCTTCGTCTTCTCCACGTTCAGAGAGAGATTGTTGTCGCCGCACCACCTGACCAGGTGGCTCACCTCACTCCTGAAGTTTGTCTCATCGCCGTTGGTGATGAGACCAACTACAGTCGTGTCATCCGCAAACTTGATGAAGAGATTGCTGTTGTGTATGGGTGTGCAGTCATGGGTCAGCAGAGTGAAGAGGAGGGGGCTCAACACACAACCCTGAGGGGCTCCAGTGTTCATAATGATGGAGCTGGATGTGTTACTGCCGACCCGTACTGCCTGAGGTCTTCCCGTCAGGAAGTCCAGCAGCCAGTTGCACAGCGAAGTGCTGAGTCCCAGCTGAGACAGTTTTAGGGTGAGCTGTTGAGGGATGATTGTATTGAAAGCTGAACTAAAATCAATGAACAGCATTCTGACATACGTGTCTTTTTTGTCCAGATGTGTGAGTGCTGAATGGACAGCATCATGTCACCTGATGCATTTTCATATACAGGAATACCTTGAGATATGAGCATAATCTGTTCCAGGACGAGCTCATAACGCGAGTTGCTCGTATCTCAAATCATTTCCCGCCATAAGAAATAACAGGGAAAAAATTAATCTGTTCTGGCCCTCAAAAACTCCCTTATAATAATAACAATGAAAAAACATGTTTTTAATTGCTATAGAGACACCCACACACACACACACACAATTATAGCACCACAGTTTCCCGCACCATAAGGCGCACCGGATTATAAGACGCAGCATCAAATAAGGGTCTAGTTCTGTACTTATTCCACACATAAGGCGCACTGGATTATAAGATGCATGACCGATTTTTGAGCAAATTTATGTCTTTTAGGTGCGCCTTATAGGGCGAAAAATACAGTATATAAGGATTCCTGTGATATAAAATAAAATGTTTTGAATTAGGAGTTCTTAGACGATACAGTAGCGGCATGTGTGGAGGAGGGAGGGATAACGTCGATAAACACAATACAGAAGTGTAGTGTATCTTCCCGTGTTGTGTGTTGGATAGACTCAGAAGCTCATATTTATTATTATTGAACATTCATAACTCGTGCTGCTCCCAGCTTAATACTGGTGAATCACTCGTTGCCCCCGGTAACCCCCGCTGTAAAACCAAGCTGCCTCTAGTGGAGATCATATGCAATTACCCATAAATGAGGAGCTTGAGCTGCTGCGAGTGCTGAACACCTCTAGCGTCTGGAAGCTGCTCGTATCTCAAATATTTACTCGTATCTCAAAGCAAAAACTTGCTGGAAGGCTTGATCATATCTCAAGGTATTACTGTATAGCGCTTTATGCAATACATATCGTTTCAAATCAGCTCCACAGGAGAATAGAAATGATGTCAACTTTATCAAATAGTACACATTCAGCTATAAGCAGATCTATATCTGTAATTCAGCTCGGGTCAGTTTAGATGTTAATGCGATATTCATCAATTATGAACTACTTTTAACTTGAACCGCCTTCTTAAAAACATGGCATTTTCACACGCTCCCTTTATGTGTTTTTCCACGGTCCCTGAGCGGACCTCTGTGTGACCCGCTGTCATTTACACACCTGAGTGAAGGACACCTTCATGCATGAAACCATGATTTATTGAGTGACGCCCTTCACACACACACACACACACACATCTATAACTCTCTATGGAGAGTCAACACTAGCACTGCGTTTATTCAGCTTTACGGCTGCATGTTTCCAGTGTTTGTGTGTGTTTTCAAAGGACCGATTGATTTATCCGCTCTGAATTTAAATCCATTTGTCATGATCTAGTGTCCTTGTGTCCCACCCAGTCTATAATGAGAACCATATTAAATATATTGATCGTGATCTCACTGTTCAGTCCTTAAAATGCCCCTATTTACTTTATTAAGCCACATTTGTGATCTTATTAAAGGAGGTCTATTATGCCTTTCACAAAGTCTTGATTTGATCTTTTTACAATGTTAAAGGACAGCAATAACTAAATTAAATAATCAAAAAGTCGCATGCATACGATCTTGAAAGCATTGAGAACTAACCGAGAAAAGGAGGGAAACAGGATTGAATGTTTTAAGTGTGCTTGAATGAAAGCTTGTTCTCGCTGGCTCATATGTGCAAGTGGGTTGCGTAGTTGTTGTGTTGTAACAGAGTTCAGTCTGTTGTTGTCCCGTGTCTGTTTTTGTTGCCGTTTGTCTTGTTTCCTTGCTACGTGCTGACCAAGAGAAGTCAGGCGCGGGTCACAATCAGATCCCCGACTCGCCGGTTCCTACGTGTTTTTGAGCGGCTCTGTAGCCGGAGACAGGATTCTTATCACTGTTGTGAAGGATATTGTGAACTGTAGCTCACATTACCACATAGAGCAAAACAAGAAATAAAATATCTGCAGACGCACAAAAACATTAGAGCATTTATTCTGCGTAAGAGGATGAAAAGCGGTTCACCCAAAAATTATTGACATTGTTCCAAGCTCCCAAAATATTCCTGTTTTCTGTGAAACGCAACGGATAATATTTGGCTCAATCTTCAGCTGCTCGTTTTCATACAATGAAAGCAAATATTGAAACAGATCTGTCCAGAAAAGACATAAATGCATTGTTAACACAAGAGAAGTGATAGGCAATTTTGCGTTTCGTCACGGTCCGACTTTATTATCCGTTTTGACTTTTTACCTTAAATGGAACAGATTTCCACTGATATAATACATTTTTGGTGCTATAGGAGATTAATCATGTGGTTTTCTGTTCATTTTGTAAGATCGTATATGAGTTTTTCCATTCTCCTGCAAAATGGATATTGATAATGAATAGATGACTTTACCAAACATATAAGAGCATGGACTGTTATAATAATTGTGCTAATTCCTGTGGTTTTGTTGTGATTGTACTTTTTATTTTAGTAAAAATACTAAAGATATATTTATCAGCCCAACATCCGTCATCCCTGTTTTATAGTAAGGTCATCCCAGTTTAGTGCGTTTGACCTTGTTTGAGTGTAGTCCTTAAAACTCAGCTGATTTCCTTTCCACTTCCTTTTCAATATTTAAATGAGTCAACTTCACCTTCACTTTGTTACTTTATTTTTGTATTGTGCTTTTGTTTTCTATTGCAGATTTAATTTGTGTTAAGTGTTTTGCAAATAATAAATTGTACAGTAATACCTTGAGATACGAGTATACAGTAGAACCCCGACTTACGAAACGCTCTACGTACGAAAAATTCAACATACGATAAAAGATTTTGGGGTTTTTTTCGTCCGAGTTACGACAAAATGATCGAGATGCGGAAAAACATTTCCGAGTTTTGTTTTGAAATTCTCGCTGATTTTGGTTCGGGTTGAATGAAGGCTACAGTTTGTCCGGTCAGAACAATGATGTCTCACTCAGGGAATAATCCAAAACTGGTATTTATTAAAGGTGCATAGATGTGTGGTTACGCGTGATCGATGAAACCTCAACGATTGGCACTAATTCCCTGTATTTCACTCAATAAACTATATACAATCTTCAGCCGATCTCTTTTATCTTAATCATCCGTCAGCTCTCTCAGATGGAAAGATTTGGAATAGTTCATTTCGGGCTGAATGACAGGGATGGCTGGAATAGTCCATGTAAGAAGGGGAACACTTTTTACAATCCTGCTCTCCTATTGGTCAGCATTGTGCCTAGTTAACATAAACCTTTTTCTAATCTTTCTAAGATTGTTGCTGAAGTGAAAAGGAAGAAGAGGATGCTTTACATTGCGTTGAAAAGGGAGATAATTGAGTATGGAGCTGGCATGCGCTTCATCCCATGCTAAATGTATTGTTTTGTAAGGCTTGGAATGGATTAGGAAATTAACATGTAAAAGCCTGACCGACATACGAAAAGATCGATTTACGAAGCCAACCTCGGAACGGATTAATTTCGTAAGTCGGGTTCTACTGTAATCCGCTCTAGGACAAGCTCATAACTCAAGTTGCTTGTATCTCAAATCATGTTTCTGAGTAAGAAATAACCATTACTAAATTAATCCGTTCCTGCCCTCTAAAAAACTCTTTTTAGTGCCAATAACAAGGGAAAAAATTTAATTGCTATAGAGACACACACACAATTATAGTATATAAGGATTCCTGTGAAATAAAATAAAATGTAGTTTTAATTGAGTTCTTACCTTCGAGACAGACGATACAGTAGCAGAGGAGGGATGACGTAGGTTACGTAGATAACATAAACACAAAACGAAAGACTCACGGGAGATGCGTACGGAAGTCGACTATGGTGTCAAATCATACCAAAAAGAAACGAACGCAAATCTGATTTTTGCATGCGTAAATTACATTCGCGATCGAATAACAGATCTACACGTGAAAAAACGGGAATCTGCAAGCTTATTTTAAACTCTAATTTGACATCTCGTCTGCACGCAATGCGATCGTCTCTTGACTGCTGTTTTTGCTCGCGCAAACACTTTTTAGTGTTTTTCGGCGAACATGTGAGGCGGCGTGGACTCCGAGTGCTCCACCACTAGCATTGGCGTCTGTAAGTTGCTCATCTCAAATATTTACTCGTATCTCAAAGCAAAAATTTGCTCGAAGGATTGCTCGCAATACTCGTATGTCAGAACGCTCGTATCGCAAGGTGTTACTGTATTTTGA
Source organism: Rhodeus uyekii (assembly GCA_037043235.1). Classification (NCBI taxonomy): domain Eukaryota; kingdom Metazoa; phylum Chordata; class Actinopteri; order Cypriniformes; family Acheilognathidae; genus Rhodeus; species Rhodeus uyekii. The sequence goes on from JAWRVZ010000046.1 coordinate 3,763,341, forward strand.
GAACTAAAATAATGTTGTAAATAAACGTAATTCGGTGTTGAGCACAGTTTGTGGGTTTGGTTGGTCCACATTGCAAAAACAATCCTATAGGAAACGGCATGTTATTATGAATGTAAAAGTGTGAGTGTGTGTGTGTGTGTGTGTGTGAGAGAGAGAGAGAGAGAAAGTGAAAGGGAATCATGCCAAGTGACTTCACAGCACTGGGAAGTGGAAGTGAAGTGAGAAATCTGGAGGAAGGAAACGAGGGACAATGGAAAGAGAGAGAGAGAGAGATTGTTCTATTGATGTTGAATGTGTGTGTGTGTGTGTGTGTGGTTGGAAAATGAGAAGGAGCAATGAGTTCAATATTTCACAATTTTTCATTGCATTTTGAAAATGATGTCAGAATGCAAAATAATTAAATGTTTTATTTCCTTTGAATTTTGAGCATATCGTAACCTGGATATGTTCACACAATTCACACAAATACAATTATTTATTGCTCATTTGTTTATTTACAATCTTGCTTTTTATAAAAGTGCCTAAAATGTTTTAGGACAGCAATAATACTCAAGTGGCCTAATGTTAGTGTGACTCTCCTGACATGGTTAAATCACAGCATCGATCGGCTGGCTAAATGAAGGCATTCATGTTTGTCCCGTCTCTGTTTCCGTAGTGACATCACCTACAACATCCTGTTTGAGTCCGTGACGACGCTCCTGGTGCTGTTGTCCTATCAGCTCTTCCACAAGGAGATCCTGAGGGAGGGGCTTATTTACGGATACCTGACCAAAGGACGATGGTGAGACGGAGGGATCATCGTACTTGACATAATTTGCGAAATTTACTAGCAATTTCTGACTGACAACCTTTGTTTTGTTAGTGCATTTGTGAACTGAATGGTTGATAATGTAAAAGGACTAGTATTTAACCTAGAAATGGTAAAGCACAGATTCTCTACTCAACACTTTTATCCAAAGCCACTTGCATTGCATTCAAGGAACACATTGACTTTCTAATCAGTTCTTGCTTTCCCTGGGAATCGAACCATGACATTGGCGTTGCAAGCGCCTCGCTCTACTTTTTGAGCTCCAGGAAAGCCTAGAGTCATGTAATTGATACAGGTTTCAAGCGATGTATCATAAACTCCAGTTAAACTCGAGTTAAAAGTAGTTTTATTTTGACCAAGTTTGTCCCGGTGTGATGATGTGGCCCCTGACCAGCACTAACAGAAGGACGACTGTCAAGCGCTGCCATTTCATATGCAAATGAGGGTGTTCATTAATTCGCCAGATGCTCTCGTCTGGAGCTTTGCTTGAGTTCACCCGGAGGGCTCGTTTGCATCGCACCAGTGATGCTGAGGCTTTAAAGATCCCTCGTTAGTTCTTCAGCAGCGCAGCTGAGCTTGCATGTCTGAGGTCGTTAACGAACGCTCGTCAAACCTCACCGGTGTCTTTGGGACTGAGATGAACTCTATGCAAGTGCACTAAAATCAAAGACGTCCAGCTACACGAGCTCCGCGCTCTTACTTCACAATGCAAATGTGCGTCGGTTTCCAGATACAAAAACTCTTGACGTTTCTTTAATGCTCGTGTTTTGTCTTTACATTCATGTTCTCAGAAACTCTAATGCTAATATCCAAAAATCCACTTCAGACACTCCATCAGTCTATTTATCCTTCTGTCCATCCATCCATTTCTTTCTCTATCTCTCCATCCGTCTATCTGTCTCTGTGTCCATTCGTCCATCTCCCCATCAATCTATTTATCCTTCTAAAATCTCTCTCTCCATCCGTCTGTCCGTCCATTTGTTCATCTCCACATCAGTCCATTTATCCTTCTATCCATCCTTCTATCTATTTGTCTGTCCGTCTATCGGTCTCCCCATCTGTCCATCTCCCTATCCATCTTTTTATCCTTCTCTCCATCTATCCATCCCCCTATCTGTCTGTCTGTCTGCCCATTCATCCATCTATCCATTTCTTGAGTCCGTCTTCCCATCCATCCATCTCCCCATCAGTCTATTTATCCTTCCATCCATCTGTCTCTCCCTCCATCCATTTATCTGTCTTTTCCATCCATTCATCTATCAATGTATCAGTTGGAAGTTCTAGTATTGTTACAATATGCAAGTGTGTGTGTGTGTGTGTGTGTGTGTGTGTGTGTGTGTGTGTACATACACACTCACTCACATTTGCATGTGTATATTTTTTATTTGTTTTACTTTATAATTTTACTTTATAATTTTTTGTTTTAGCTGACATGGATCTAAATTATAAACAAACAAACTTCTTTATTTAATGAATTAATGCTGCCAGGATCACTTGAAAGTAAACAAGTTATTTTAGATATTTGTCACTTTTATAGTATTTATTAATATTTTGACTGAGCTTTTGTTTTACATGTTCAGTTTTAATTTAGTGTTATTAATGATGTGCTTTTGTAATTTTTATAATTGATTCTTTATTTCTATTTAGCTTTCATTTATTTTTATTTCTGTTTTAGTGAGGTAATTTTAACTTTTAAAGTTAATTAACTTTAACATTTAAAATTGTCATTGTTTTTAAGTTTTCATTTAATATTTATATTTTATTTGTGCTTAATTTCAAACGCTTAAAACATTTGGGAGGTTTAATTAGCAATAACATTTGCCTCCAGTAATAATGTTAGGTTTGCTAAATCTGTCTGTCTCTGTAGTTTGTCTCTGACGAGTCGGCTGGTGAAGACGCTGCTGTATAACTTCATCAGACAGGAGAAATGTCCTCCCGCCACGCATGTGTTGCAGACGCAGTCAGACGGAGGGGGGCTTCTGTACGGACTCGCATCGGGAGTCGCCAGTGAGTACAAACACATTCTCTCACTGAACACACACATACTGCTCCCATTTGCCATCCCTCAGATTGCACATTACAATATTATTAGGATATTGAAACAATATAGCACGATTAATTTAGTTTGATACACCAAATCTGTTGCATCTTAAGCTGTTTAAAAGATTTGCGAACCAATCGTTTGTAACTATTGGTTAACTAACAGATTTTCTGGTAAAGAAAACCGGATTAGACAGACGTAATGATAACATTAAAGCGACAACGAAGCAGCACAGGACCACACATACGACCACATACGACATACGACATACGACCACACATACGGGTAGATGAGGGAGGACAGGTGGGGCAAAACAAACAATAATGAGGGTGCAAGGCGGGTAGATGAGGGAGGACAGGTGGGGTAAAACAAACAATAATGAGGGTGCAAGGCGGGTAGATGAGGGAGGACAGGTGGGGTAAAACAAACAATAATGAGGGAACAAGACGGGTAGATGAGGGAGGACAGATGGGGCAAAACAAACAATAATGAGGGTACAAGGCGGGTAGATGAGGGAGGACAGATGGGGCAAAACAAACAATAATGAGGGTGCAAGGCAGGTAGATGAGGGAGGACAGATGGGGCAAAACAAACAATAATGAGGGTACAAGGCGGGTAGATGAGGGAGGACAGATGGGTCAAAACAAACAATAATGAGGGAACGAGACGGGTAGATGAGGGAGGACAGGTGGGGCAAAACAAACAATAATGAGGGTGCAAGGCGGGTAGATGAGGGAGGACAGATGGGACAAAACAAACAATAATGAGGGTGCAAGACGGGTAGATGAGGGAGGACAGATGGGTCAAAACAAACAATAATGAGGGAACGAGACGGGTAGATGAGGGAGGACAGGTGGGGCAAAACAAACAATAATGAGGGTGCAAGGCGGGTAGATGAGGGAGGACAGATGGGACAAAACAAACAATAATGAGGGTGCAAGACGGGTAGATGAGGGAGGACAGATGGGGCAAAACAAACAATAATGAGGGTACAAGGCGGGTAGATGAGGGAGGACAGATGGGACAAAACAAACAATAATGAGGGTACAAGGCGGGTAGATGAGGGAGGACAGATGGGACAAAACAAACAATAATGAGGGTACAAGGCGGGTAGATGAGGGAGGACAGATGGGACAAAACAAACAATAATGAGGGTACAAGGCGGGTAGATGAGGGAGGACAGATGGGGCAAAACAAACAATAATGAGGGTACAAGGCGGGTAGATGAGGGAGGACAGATGGGACAAAACAAACAATAATGAGGGTGCAAGGCGGGTAGATGAGGGAGGACAGATGGGACAAAACAAACAATAATGAGGGAATGACACGGGCGGGGTTATGCAATGACAGGATTCGTACACGCAGCCAATGCGGACCATGAATTCGATTCCACGTGAAACCAGGCAAAACCAGTGAAAACACTAACTGCGCAACACGAGACACATGACTGCAAAGAAACCACAAACCCGAAACCGCGCCCACTCACACACGTCCCGTACGTTCACAACAGGGCCAAACACGGGCCATGAATGTCTGAATGACTCAAAACCAAGACTGAATAAGACCAAAGTGTCGGGATCGAACATCACGACCTGCACACGAGACGCTACACAGACAAGAGAGAGCATGACTCAACACTCGAAAACGAAAAACACACCCAAACACAAAAAAACACGACCGAAGCAACAGAACCCTTACAGTTTCCATCCCATGTGTTCAAGAGAACAAAGATTGTAATTTCCTGGGAAATTGGTGTGAAATATCTGTTTAAAAAGAAGAACTGTGGCTCTTTTTACGCACATCATGAATGACTTGTGGCTCAGAAGGGCAGATGAAACTCTGATGCTGGTGTTTGGGAACGCAATGAGGCCAGACACTTCTAAAAGGGAGTTAAACAAAATAATTCTGATTACAGATTCAGTCATTTCAGAAACGCCAAACCGACATTTAAGATGCTGAGAGATGTGATTGGTCGCTAGTTATTCCAGTTATCCAATTACAGACTACAGTTGAGGTTTTTTTTTGCTTCACATCTAGGGATTTTTTTACAGTAAATGTCTTTCCATCATTATATACATGTCCTTTTGAGCGAATAAACAAATGAGCCACTTCAATTAAATTTATGTGCATCTTTCCATTTCCAGTGTTAATATCTTTACAATATCCCGAAAATTCACGTTCTAATAGGTGGATGAAAACATAGCTGGTGTTGGTTATGGCTCAGCTGCATCATTTACTTAAACAATGGCAGTTTTGTGAGATGAATGGGTGTTTTGAGGTGGAGCGGGGTCTGATTACACCTTCAGATAATAATATTTGTTTTGGTTGCATATAAACCCTTCAGTCCAGTTTCTCTTGAATTTGCATGTGAAAATTCCCACATACACTTGCTTCACACGCTCCTCTGGTCAGCTTTGTCTCCGCCTGACTCTGGGTCTGATAAAGTTGTGTTGTTTGTTTGAACAGCTCTTGTTTGACAAGCCTTACAAAAACGAAATCCAGAGCACAGGTTGTGTGTGTGTGTGTGTTATTGACAGTTGTGTCTGGTGTCTCTCGTTCAGACATGTCAACTGGAGGACACACTTTTCTTTGTGTGAACTGGACTCTTGGCTTGATCATTTACTTAATATTAAGTTACACTATCCTCATTGTGTGGACTGAATTCAGACCAGTGTCCATCACACAGACACAGACTGACCGTCACCAAAACGTGCGCAGACACGCATTCATGTCTGTCTCTGAGCATCAGACAGCGCAGTGACACACTAACCTATAAATGCACACACACTTAATTGAAGTCCTGCTTTAATTTATACATTTTGGCCCTCATTTGTGAAACATAAGCACTATATCTATAAACTATTTACAGAGCATTTAGTTTTGATCGTGTTGCATGAATAAGCATGTACTAAACTACTGAGGAATTAAAATAATTGGGAAAATTAAACCAAAAGCAGTGGTTAAAAAGCTAAATAATCTGTGTAAAAAGAAAATATAAAGTTCAATGTATTCAGAGCCGTCTGTATTATAGCTTTGAGATTTTAATTTAGTAATTTGTCTTGATGTTTGATGAAAATCTTATACAGTATATGCTTGCAACGCCACGGTCATGGGTTCGATTCCCAGGGAAAGCAAGAACTGATTAGAATAAAAGCTTGATAAAAATAAAAAGTCTGATAAATGCATGAATGTGAATGTTATAGGTTTGGAACAACATGATGGTGAGTAAATGACTATTTAAATGAACCTACATTTAAAAACTGCATTTTGTGTTTACATGTTACTTTGGCTAATATTAAAATGTATTTGATCTGAAACATTTAAGTGTGACAAACAAAAAAAGTCAGGATAGGGGCAAACACTTTTCCAACCCCCCGTATTTGTTTATTTATTTTAATGTATTTTTTATATATTTTATATATATATATATATATATATATATATATATATATATATATATATATATATATATATATATATATATAAGCAAGTTATATATATATATATGCTCATATGCACACACACATTTGATATAATTATAAAAAGTAGTCCTTAACATATTTATTAGACCACCAGTCATAATAACGAGAAAACACAAATATTTTAGGAATCGGTCAAAAGCTTGTTTAAAACTAAAACTTTTGTTTTTGTTAATAATTTGGCAAATAACAAAGTGAAACCACAAAATAGTCTTTATTCACACATAACAAATAACATATTTTGTATGGCATCCTTTGGTCTTGATAACAGCTTGCATTCTTGCAGCCTTTTTTAATTTAATTAAATTTTTATGTACAATCTCTGTTGTTATTGACTTCCAAATAGTTTCTAGTTGTTCCCAAAAACTTGCTTTGGATGAAACTTTTGTGCAATCTGTCTCAGAATCCACTAAATCCCATATTTGTTCAATTCTTGGACTTTGACTTTGCCAACTGGGACTAAAGAGCTTAAACGTACTGGTGGATTAACCATTACACTACAGAAACGCAAAAATGGATTTTACTGATCACCAATACTGTTATTTTAGTTGAGCAGTGGATTAAACCTTGCATTGGGTGATGGTCTAATAAATTAATCCTTATGTATGTGCCTTTTAAATAAAAAATAACCAACCTGGAGCCCAAATTTGATATAAAATGTGTATTAAAATCCAATTTGAAGGACTCTTGTTATCTTCCACTATGACAGTTGAAAGTGCGATTAAAGGCTAGAACTGCGTGTATCATCGACTGACACCAGAAGATACAAAATGAGCTTGTTAACAGCTGTGAGTCAGTGCCAAGATGATGTACAAATGTGTGTGTGGAATCCAGACAGTGTGTCTTCATTGTCTGACGGGTAAATCAGGCCAGCTAAATGGAGACACAAGCCTTGTGTGTCAGTCCCGTCGCCCACAGCAGGAATTCTGGGCCTGATCCCGTTTCCGCTGCTGCGGGACGGAAAGAGTCGGGCAGGATTAGATGGCCAAAATTTGTCACTGGAATTACACGTGCTGGAAAGCCTTCTGGATCATATTAAAGTTCGCTTGACTTAAACGTTTACGATGCTTTCAAGACCTCAGCGCCTCTTAATTTACTCACGTTTTGCAAACAATAATGAGGGAACAAGGCGGGTAGATGAGGGAGGACAGGTGGGGCAAAACAAACAATAATGAGGGAATTTGGTTTTGAACTCTCGTTTTGCAAAGTTATTGCCAATTTGATGGATAACCTAGACATTAAATATGTATTAAAATACATTAATATCACTTCCCAAGTTGTCTTTGTTGCCAGGGGTAAAGGTTAAGCATTCATTCGAGCTTTATTACGTTTTGGTGCAAATTTAATCTGTCTGTGGTTATTGGTTCAACCTTCCTGTTTCTCTATTGGAAGTTTGTGCTTGATGGATCATTTCATCTGTGCGAATGTTTGTTTAATGAATAAAACGGTGCAGATTCATAATGTTGGACACTATATTGACCGTAGCTAGTTTGAGCGTAATGTCACACTAAAGGATTAAAAAAATAAAAATGGTTATTGTCTCACATTTCTGACTATTGTACTCTCAATTGAATCCCCATTTCAATTCTGACAATTCAACACTTATTTGCTTTATTTGTTCTCGCTTTTTTTAATATTGAGGAACAAATGTAGAATTGCGAGGTTATAAAGTCAGAATTTAGAGATATAAATGCAATTAAACACTTTAATTCTTTCTCACAATTTTGGAATTTTTCGTAGTATTGCAAGTTTTTCACAATTCAAACTTTATAAATCGTGATTTGCAAGTTTATAGCACTTAATTTTGATTGAAATTGATTCCGTTTCCTTTTTTGGTTTAGTTAATCCAGCCTAAACGCCTGACTGATTTATCACTCCCCTAAAAAACGGATAAATTATGTACTTAAAGAAATTCTCTCTGGGAAACACTTTTGCTTCATAATTCAGGGTGTTGATCTGTGTGAAGATGGCGTGTTGATGTTTCCCTGAGCGCCGATGGGAGATCCCGGAGTGTGTGTGTGTTTCCCAGGGCAGGGTTACTGAATGTGTTCTTATGATGTCTTTAATCATCCAGTTCTCTTATTTCTGCTCTCAGATCAAATACAGTGTGTCTCTCAAAAACATGTTCAGGTCCCATTTCACACCAAAATCCAAAGAGAAAGGAGTACAACATTATTGTTTACATTAGAAAATAACGTCTTAAGAACTGTTAAGACCGTAGTGTATATTTGCATTAACATTATTGTCATTTTCATGACTGCCGGTTCTCAATACGTCATATTTTCAAGACATTTTCTCAGTTCTCAAATTCGCATTATTCTAATGAATTTGTATTATTTGTTTTAAATTTATTTCATTAATAAAAGGCAACAAATTTTGTTTTTTTCTAATAACATTTTTATTTGTTTTCTAATAAAATTGTAGTATAGAAAACATCACTTTATCACATTATTAAAAAACTTCTTTCTCCATGCAAAATAAAAATTAATTATATTAAGTTTATAAATAAAGCATGTAATAAAATAATAATATATATATATATATATATATATATATATATATATATATATATATAATTATTATTTATATATTAAATAAATAAAAATATTTTTTTAAATAAAATAAACTTTTTTTAAATAAAATAAACTTTTTTTAAAATATATTAAAATAAATACATTTAATGTTGGGGTGAAATATGACATTAGACATATTATTGACCGCTTTTGTGAGATTTGTAATTGATTCCAGATTTATTGTACTTTTATATCTGAAGTATTCTGTTGTTTTTATTGCATGTTCAGTATGTGTGAACTCTTGATCTCCTTTTGTAACAATAACAGCTCCTTTAACCATCCGTGCTTAACTAGTAAATGAATGTAATGCTGAAGTGTTATTGAACTTGCGTCTGGCTTTATCAAAATCCTGCTATTGTGTGTATGTGCTGCGTAAGTCTCAAGGCCGTCGCTGTGTCTGCATTCAGGATTAGTGCCGTTCCCCCTTCGTCCCGGCCAGCTCAAAATACTGCGAGAGAAAGAAGGACCGAGAGAGAGAGAGAGAGAGAGAGAGAGAGAGGAAAGGTTGTGTAGGGGAAATACAGTTAAGACCAGATATGTTGAATGAAGAGCAGGAGTCAGAAGTGCATCAATAGAGGAAATTTTAGTGAAGTTTAGTTTGCAGTTTCATCAGCAGAAGCTTCAGGTCTCACAAGGAGTTTGTAGGCCGCCTCACATACAATAACATTGTTACAGCAATTATACTCTAACAGAGGGTGCTAACCACAATGATGACAATTAAATGATTCTGATTGGCTAAGAAAGAAAGAAGAACAGGCAACCATTGAATGGAGAACGAGGGAGGGAAAGCATGATTTTGGGTTAATGTTATCCATGAAGCCTTGCCTAATGAATTTCAAGTTAAGTTGGCTTGGTGTTGTAAGTAACCAGCCTTGCAACCACATAGATTCTCATAGCGACTCCAAACACCTTAGCAACCATATTGCAATGCTCTCTACATAATAGTGGCAAACACCATGCACATTTCCTTCTGAAACCACAGTGACAGGAAGTAATGGTGGGCTTATAGCAGTAGACAGGAAGTGCTTTATTAGCCAAGTCAGACTGGACGCACACGTGTGTTTTCCCCCAGGAGACCGATGTTAGGATGTTGCAGATGACTTTCAAAGAATCCCGAGCATGTTGATGTATATACATCGTACTCTCTAGAGACGGTGCGGATGTGTTTCGTCTGACACACGCACACTGTCTGCCAGATGGCTTTGCATGAATAAACTCTTCCTCCTCTCCACTCGTCTACAGGCTGGCCTTCAAGTCAACAACTGCTTTTCTAGGGAAATGACTGTTTTTAGAGTCATTTCTGTAAATGATTCAAACCACAGTTTCTCAACTGCACCGTTAAAGTGTTTTTGTGTGCATATAAATTGTATCGATCCCTGTTCAATCCACCAAGAATTTGGCAAAATGTTAAAAGCACCATTTAATAACCCTTGTATGTGTTGTTATCCCTGATGATTTGCTTTTAATGGCGGTTTTTTTTTTTTTTTACTTCCTTAATGGGATGTAAAATTGTTACACTGCTGTCGGAAACAGACTCTCGTTCTGGATCTGATGTTTTCCTAAGACTTTTTAATGAGTAATACATCAGACGCCATGTCTCAGAGCGAAATCCGCAGGGACTTTTACGGGAAGAGCCCTACGAACGGAGGACATGGACGTGAATGTGTGTGTGTGGAAGTTAGCAGCAACATTTGTCACTCTCAGCCGCCTGTTTATGTACTGACAGCATTAGTGGCATGGAAAACCCCTCTCTGTGTGTGTGTGTGTGTGTTCTCTCAGCTCTGCTGGATGGCAGCCATGATGTCTTCATTTATCTGCAGTGCTGTTAACACGGCCCACAATAACAACCCCAGGACACACTGCCTTCTGTGTGTGTGATATCTGCATGTTCCTCTCTCACACACACACACACACACACACATACACACACACACACACACACACACACACACACACATACCACCGGAGCTTCTCCAGTGAAGAAACACAAGAAAAAGTCACATCTCGCACAAAACACTGATTGCTTTTATAGTGTGTTGCAGAATATTTTCTCTGCTTTGCATTTACTTTCAATTTTTAGGGCTTTAAATAGTTTGATGTACAGGGTTTTGAGAGTGACGCAAATATTAATTTTCACAAAGGCTCCTGCTTTAGTGTTTTAGTTATTTTTGTTAGATGTTGCAATGCCGTCAAAGGCTTTTATTGACAGTTGCATTAAGTTTATGCAAAGAGTCATTATTTATAGTGTTGACCCTTCTTTTTCAAGACCTCTGCACTTCACACTGGCATGCCATCTGTGCCACGTCCTGACTGTTGGCAGCCCGTTCTTGCATTATCAATGCTTTGGGGTTTGTCAGAATTTGTGGGTTTTGTTTGTCCGCCCGTCAGGATTGCCCACAAGTTCTCAATGCGATAAAGGGATACAATTTCAATGTTTTGTTCCTCGAGCCACTTAATTCTCACTTTTGGCTTATGCCACAGTGCTCCATCATGCTGGAAAATGCATTGTCCATCATCAAACTAGTCTTGGATGGTTGGGAGAAGTTGCTCTCAGAGGATGTTATTGTATTATTCTTTATTCATGGCTGTATTTAGCAAAATTGTGAGTGATCCCATTCCCCGGCTGAGAAGCAACCATGAATGATCTCCGGATGCTTTACTGTTGGCATGACATGGGACTCACCTTTTCTTCTCCGGATGCCCCAAACAATCAGAAAGGGGATTCATCAGAGAAATTGATTTTAGTCCTCCAATCCCAGTACCTTTTGCACAATATCAGTCTTTCCCAGATGTTTTTCCTGGGGAGAAGTGGCTTCTTTGCTGCCCTTCTTGACACCAGGCCATCCTCCAAAAGTCTCAGTCTCACTCTGAATACAGACACACTCACACCTTTTCCCATTCCTGAGCAAACTCTGCAATGGTGGCGCCCTGATCCCGCAGCTGAATCCACTTTAGGCGACGGTCCTGATGCTTGCTGGACTGAAGCCTCCTTCACAACACTTGAACCTCTCTCCTTGAAGTTCTTGATGATCCGATAAGTGGTTGATTTAGGTGCAATCATAGTAGCAGCAATATCCTTGCCTGTGAATCCATTTTTGTGCGACTGCATGTGTTTCCTTGCATGGTTAACAGAGGAAGAACAATGACTTCAAGCTTAAAGCTCCGGTCTGTTATTCAGACTCAGCCATGTCCTCATCAACACTCTCATCTGTGTTAAACATCACTGACACGATGTCTGCTGGTCCTTTTGTGGCAGGGCTGAAATGCTTTTTTGGGATTACTGTTCACTCTTCATAGCATTTTGAAGTAGATGCAAATTGCGTCAAAAAAAGTGAATTAATATTTGTCAATCTCAACTTTTGGCCATGGCTGTACTAAGTGCGCATACTCGTCGCTTTGTGTAAAAGCATCTGCCAAATGCGTAAATGTAATATTTATATTTATTTTATTTTATTTTTTTTGAAATCTTAGAATACATGTTTTTTCAATAATTTAGTATTTTTATATTGGATTGTATAATATTATTATGCCTCATTTCATAATTATGACAAAAATTGTGGAATTATGATGCTAAAAAATGAATGTTTTAATTACAAGATACCTACTAAAAGTACATGATTTATACTATATGATTACAATCATTTATAAGACGACTTCAGTGGGGAAAATGCTACAAAAGGTGTACAATATAAGTGTCTGAATGTCTTTCTCTCCCTTGTTATATTATATATGAGTGTTTTCCTAAAAGAAACAGACCGCACATGGGACAAACCGTGAACTAAGAGACGTATGAGTGCGTTTATGAGAGATTGTGTGCTAATCAAAAGAGTTGTTTACTTCATCCATCATTTTTCCCGTCATAAAAGAGTGTCAGTGTGTCTGCGAGTGATTGCAAGCTTCTGATTGGCTCTGATAAATGGATTGCAGACTCCCCTTGACGTCTGCGCTCGCTCTCATTGGTCGACTGGGGTCGCCATGGCGTCTCTTGTGAGGTCATCGCAGTTCCAGCATGATGTCAATGCCAATAATCTCAGTCTAATGACCTTTAATGTTATCAGTGTGTGTGAATGACAGCAGGCGTCGAGGAGGGTGGAGGGCAGCTTTCGTTACTCTGGGAGTTTTTCTGTCAGTGTTGTTGTTGTTGTTATTTGCGGTGGATGTGTGTTAACATCCTGGCTCTAGATTAGACGGCTTCTGCTTTCTCGTGGGGCCGCGATGTCCAGCCACAAGTGATTAGACGTGGAGACAGACATCTCATTTCCATCTCAGTGCTCTCTCTCTCTCTCTCTCTCTCCCCCCGTCTCTCTCTTCCTCCCCCTCTCTCCATCCTTCTCTCTCTCTTTCTCTCTACCTCTCCATCCTTCTCTTTCTCTCTACCTCTCTCTCCATCCTTCTCTCTCTCTTTCTCTACCTCTCTCCATCCTTCTCTCTCTCTTTCTCTACCTCTCTCCATCCTTCTCTCTCTCTTTCTCTCTACCTCTCTCTCCATCCTTCTCTCTCTCTTTCTCTCTACCTCTCTCTCCATCCTTCTCTTTCTCTCTACCTCTCTCTCCATCCTTCTCTCTCTCTACCTCTCTCCATCCTTCTCTCTCTCTTTCTCTCTACCTCTCTCTCCATCTTTCTCTCTCTCTTTCTCTCTACCTCTTTCTCTATTCCTCCCCCTCTCTCTCTTTCTACCTCTTTCTCTATTCCTCCCCCCCCTCTCTCTCTTCCTCCCCCCCTCTCTTTCTACCTCTTTCTATCTCTTCCCCCCCCTCTCTTTCTCTCTTTCTATCTCTTCCCCCCCCTCTCTTTCTCTCTTTCTACCCCTTTCTCTCTCTATGTACCTCTCTCTCTCTTCCTCCCCATCTCTCTTTTTACCTCTCTCTCTCTTCCTCCCCCCTCTCTTTCTCTCTCTTTCTACCTCTTTCTCTATGTACCTCTCTCTCTCTTCCTCCCCCATCTCTCTTTCTACCTCTTTCTCTCTCTCTCCTTCTACCTCTTTCTCTCTCTATGTACCTCTATCAAGTTGCTCTCCCTCTCTTTTTTCTTTTTTTTTTTTTTTTTTTACCCTTTATCTTTTTTAACACTTTTCCTGATCTAATTGAATTCCCAATGGATAAAAGTTCCATCCTACCAGTTTTTGTTTCAAAGCTTTCCTGTGTCTCAAACAGTAGAGAGCAGCGCTTGCAACATCAAGGTCGTGGGTTTGATTCCCAGGGAAAGCAAGAACTGATTAGAATGTCAATGTGTTTCTTGAATGCAATGCAAGTCGTTTTGGATAAAAGCGTCTGATAAATGCATGAATTTATAAATGTAAATCTTCTGCCATAAAAAGTGTGCTGCTTGTGTGATTTCTTCTGATTGGCACTGTAAATGTCTATTTGAAAATAATTAAGTCTTACAGCAATAAGTCAAACAGAACAAAGGAGGGACTGTCATTCAGTAAAGAGGACATCTCTTGAGGCAGAGGATCCATTAGCATGTCCGGTTCTCTGCTGCACTTCCTGGAGAATTTATGAATGATCTTTTGCTTCAATTATTCTGTTTCTGGCCTGAAGCAACTTTTAAAGTGCGTCACCATTGCAAGCCATGTTTTAAGAAGTATGTTCCGAACGTCTTTTAGCATTTTCTTTCATCCTCCTAAAGGTTTTTTGCAGCAAAGACTGTTGTATTTTACGTTTTTCATGTCCATTTTCCATTTATTTTTCAATTAATTAATTGAAATAAAATATAAATGTCAGATTAAAGAGAACCTAAGCTCAAATTAATTATTTGTGTTCCCTTATCAACTAACTGGAGTAAAAATAGTTAAGTTGAAATACTAAAAAAGTCCCTATGAAATCAAAAATTGATTTTTTTTTTATGGCTTTCAGTTTATATGGATTCAAAACTTAAGATGGACATCACTGCAGTTCAGCTTCTCATCAGATTTTCTGTCCAATCAAATGCTCTCGAAATCTGAAGCCCCGCCCCCTACATTATAAACGGATTCTGAAATCAGTCACTTGTTCAAACATTTGCTGTTTTCTACATGATGAATGGCTTATAGTCACTATGTAGGGAACATTCAGACCGTGTGAATATGCTTTCCTTTGGGGGAATGAAGTCTGGTTTGACATTGATGTCAGTAAACCGCCGCAGATCCGGTCCAGAGACGCGGCAGACCAGAGCGGATCGTAGGACTGAGTTGACGGAGAACAGAATTCGAATCGGACCCTGTATTTTAAAGGGATATGGAGGAGAAACGGTTAGAGATGAGGAGGAAACTGCAGCTTTATCAAGCTCAACAGCTCTTGAACAAGCTGGGATGTAAACGAACCGCTATTGGCCATTTCAAAAAAGGGGAGGAGCTTCTCTATGCCCCGCCCTCTCTTCCTGTTTCAGTGGAAATAGTCAACAATAATGCTTTGTGTTTTAAGGCACTTCAGTGGGCCTTTTAAAATCTAATTATGAATGAAAATATTAAAAAACAAAACCATATTTAACCAACAAACTTACTAAAACTTATGAAAATAATTTAAAGTAGTATATAAATAATGCTAAAACAACACTGCCTCACATTGACTGTATCAAACTGTTATTTGCAAATGTTTAGATCATGGTCGGGATTTCAACTTTTAAGAAAACTGAATAAGATCATTAAGTTTTATTTCATCACTTGGAAAAGTGAACCGCAGCAAGGCTCACAATTTGAAGCGTCATTCTCTAATAGTGCAGGAATTAATGCCAATGATAATTGTAAATAATGATAAAAATTGATAAAATGATAATGTTATGTGTGTTTGTGTTGTTCAGGTGGGTTGTGGAGTGTGTTCACGTTAGGCGGTGTTGGCAGCAGACCGGGGGCGGAGCAAGAGCAGAACCCTCTCCCGCTGTCCAATCAGAGTCTGCTGTTACTGCTGGTTCTGGCTAATCTGACTGACGGACCGGACTGTCCGAACCCCTACCGGCAGGCTGTTACCTGCTTCAAAAACACTCAAGGTAAACCAGGTTTTTTTAATATTGTAAGTTAAATTAACTTCAGAAGAAGTGCCAATGAAACGCTCTCGTGTGTGTTTCAGATACCTCGTCCATCCCATCTCCTCAGCCTCACACGTTTCAGATCAACTTTAACAGTCTGTACACAGCACTGTGCGAGCAGCAGAAGTCAGACCAGGTGACGTTACTGCTCTACACACTCCTGCACCAGAACAGCAACATGAGGACGTACATACTGTCCCGCACTGACATGGAGAACCTGGTGAGCAGAACCTCTATGTGCATTTCATAGTGTTTGCAGGATGTTTGCATTCATTCAAATGCAGTTACAAATTCCTGACTCTTGTCAATCATTCTTTTTTCTGGTCAACCGATGTACAGCAATACCTTGAGATACGAGCATAATCCGTTCCGTAACTCTAAAGGAGGAGGAGGAGGAGGAGGGAGGGATAACGTAGATAATGCAAACACAATACAGAAGTGTAGTGTATCTTCCCGTGTTGTGTGTTGGATAGACTCAGAAGCTCATATGTATTATTATTGAACACTCATAACTCGTGCTGCTCACAGCTTAATACTGGTGAATCACTCGTTGCCCCCGGTAACCCCCGCTGTAAAACCAAGCTGCCTCTAGTGGAGATCATATGCAATTACCCATAAATGAGGAGCTTGAGCTGCTGCGAGTGCTGAACACCTCTAGCGTCTGGAAGCTGCTCGTATCTCAAATATTTACTCATATCTCAAACATTTACTCGTATCTCAAATATTTACTCATATCTCAAAGCAAAAAATTGCTCGG
>JAWRVZ010000046.1:3785000-3815000 GCA_037043235.1 Rhodeus uyekii
CAAATTCTGACCCGACCATCTGAATGTCGCAGCAGAAATCGAGACTCATCACACCAGACAGCATTTTTCCTATCTTCAATTGTCCAATGTTGGTGAGCCCATGCGTTCCCCATTCTGATGCTCATGTCTCCGTGCTTAAATGCATTGAGTTGCTGTCTTGCTGTGATTGGCTGATTAGATATGTGTTAATGAGCAGTTGAACAGGTGTACCTAATAAAGTGCCTGATTAAATAGTGTGTGTGTGTGTGTGTGTGTGTGTGACAGTAAAGACATTTTACAAAGCCCTTCTATCTGAAATAAATGCTGTTCAAAGAAAAAAAGTGACAGTATCACTGTTTGCACAAACATTCTCCAGCACAATTGTTTTTAATATTGATAATAATAATAAATATTTCTTGAGCATTAAATCATCATATCAGAATGATTTGTGAAGGATCATACAACATATAAAGCTGAAAATACAACTTTAATCTCAGGAATAAATGGCACTTTACTATATATTCACATAGAAAACAGCTGTTTTACACTGATATAATATTACACTGTTTTACTGTATTTATCATCTAATAAATTCAGCTTTAATCACAGGAATAAATGACACTTTACTATATATTCACATAGAAAACAGCTGTTTTACACTGATATAATATTACACTGTTTTACTGTATTTATCATCTAATAAATTCAGCTTTAATCACAGGAATAAATGACACTAAAATATATTCAAACAGAAAATAGTTATTTTAACTTAAGCATTAAAGACTTATTTCAAAAATATTAAAATCTAACCAACTCCAAAGTTTGGAACGAGTGAGAATACATGTAGTAATACTTTATATATAAGAGTATTTCAACCTTTTTTGGCTTTAATAAAAATTGACTAGTCAGTTATTAAAGTGTGTAGTTTGTGTGTTAGTGTGTGTGTGTTTTAGACACTGTGGTTATCCGTTTGTGTTCATGTAGAGTAAATGTGCCTTCAGGCCGCCGTCCAGCATCACAGATGGGCTTATTTGCATCAGTCCAGAAACGGGATCTGGTTTGAGATCAGGAAGGTGAGCGACTGTTATAGAACAAACAAGCGCTTTCCAGAACTGCCATTTAGCCTGAGCCGAACACAAGCAGATCGTGTTGCATCGCATGATGTTTGTGATACACACACTGAATTAAAGTGAATGAAATGTTTGTTGACTTTGGTAGAAAAACACCCGGTCACCTCAGATGCACCGAAACTGAGACGCACAACCTGTTGACAATCAACGGTTTGATTGGTTGGAAATTTGCACGGCTTTGTTTCCTGAATAATATCCCACATCCTTTTATGAAAACATCGTGCCACGTTGTAAACAGCAGCGTAAAAGAGCGTGTCCTCTGGCTTTAGCTGCCTTTTTATTGTCCTGTCATTGAGAAATGCACGTTGCTGTGTTTACGTTGTGTTTTTTGTTGCATGACTTCATCTGGAACTGGGCAAATGATGCTCAGAGCAGCAGCAGATCGTTTCTTAATGATTCTTTTAACCATTCTTTCAGTACTTTAGACTGATTTAAAACTAATAACACGTGAGATTGAGACTCATTCATTAAAATCATCAGTCATTTGTGATTTGGACTTTTTACAGCTTCCATTTATTTAGTACTTGAGACCGATTCAAACTTGTCTTTTAACCAATTAATTTAAAAATAACTGCTTCAAAGACACAATAGGGAATTGAGTTGTTTTTCTCTGAGTTCAGGTTTGTGTGAGAGTTAAACCACTAACTCAAGATTGAGATTTATTGGGTTCTGTTGACCACTTCATTTATAAAAAGTTGGATTACGTTGTTCTTTATGTTTGTTGTTTTCCCTTAATCTTACCTGTCACTCAAACAGTAGAGAGTGGCGCTTGCAACATCAAGGTCATGGGTTTGGTTCCCAGGGAAAGCAGGAACTGATTAGAATGCATTGACAATGCAAGTCGCTTTGGATAAAAGCATCTGATAAATGCATGAGTGGAAATGGAAATGTTTTGGTTTAGATTCTGATTTTGTAACAATTAATAAAATATTTTTAACTACGGTGGAGTTCACTTATCGCAACCTCGGTTAACTCACCAACCCTTATGTTGACGTTTTTAAAGTGGAACCGCCAAACTCCCCATTAGCATTTTCTTATCGGTTATGTCGATTCTTTTTTCGCCGAACCCCGATATCTCGAGCACAAAAGGAATTACGTTGACATCGACAAAGACGTCGTTACTGATAGAAGCTTTTGTTTTCCAGCAGACCGTTAAAGGCAAAACGCAACAAAGCATTTTAGAGTTTGTAAAGAAACCATAGCGTGTGCAATACTATCAGAACTGTGTCCGAGCGAAATGACTGTTATGAGTGAATGTGTTTATGTGAGCGAAATTGTGTTTGCAATGTTGGAGAATATAATTAAAGGTTTGTATGGAGAATGGAAGGTGTTTTTATTGTATACTGGTAAATCTCTGCTGTTAGTTGCTGCACATATGCCTTTTGTTGTTAGCAAACATATACAGTGTATGTACATTTTTATAGCATGCCGATTGCTTGATCAAACAAATCGCCATATTGGGGGTTGGTTATTTCGATCATCGGTTATCTCAACGCTTTTTTGCAACCCCGAGGCCGTCGACATAACCCAACTCCACTGTATATATCAATTATTTTTGAGATTGAGTCTGTTGACATTTGCATTCATGCATTTATCAGATGCTTTTATCCAAAGCGACTTGCATTGCATTCAAGAAACACATTGATATTCTAATCAGTTCTTGCTTTAACCGTGTTTTTTGCTTTTATTTGTAGTAAAACTATGGTTAATTTTCATAAGAGCGGCATTGATTGTGTGCATTGGTGCTCTTTCAGTATTTCTGCATGTAAAGTATTTGAGCGAATGTGCCTTAAAGAAACGTAACCATATTAAACGTTTAATTACTCTCAAACCGTAATGCATTGACAACGCGACTACTTTGAATATTGACATAATGTGAATTGCATGCATTGAAATGATCGTGAATGAAAAATGACGGCTAATAATGACGCAAATATTTCATAGAAATAAATGGATCTACTCATTCTGAGCTTATTCATCAGGTCTGCTTTAGATGAAATAATCACGGATGTTTACAAGCAGATCGACTGATGTTGGATTAATATCAGCAGAATATCTCTTCTCTTGTCTCTAAAAATGTCCAGATTTTCAAATAATTCTGTGCATGCTTATTTTATAGAGTAATTTAGTCAATTACTTGATTACTGCTCTCTCTCCCCTTCTCTCAAACTCTTTCTTTCTATTTCTCTCTCTCTCTCCCCTTCTCTCAAACTCTTTCTTTCTATTTCTCTCTCTCTCTCCCCTTCTCTCAAACTCTTTCTTTCTATTTCTCTCTCTCTCTCCCCTTCTCTCAAACTCTTTCTTTCTATTTCTCTCTCTCTCTCCCCTTTTCTCAAACTCTTTCTTTCTATTTCTCTCTCTCTCTCCCCTTCTCTCAAACTCTTTCTTTCTATTTCTCTCTCTCTCTCCCCTTCTCTCAAACTCTTTCTTTCTATTTCTCTCTCTCTCTCCCCTTCTCTCAAACTCTTTCTTTCTATTTCTCTCTCTCTCTCCCCTTCTCTCAAACTCTTTCTTTCTATTTCTCTCTCTCTCTCCCCTTTTCTCAAACTCTTTCTTTCTATTTCTCTCTCTCTCTCCCCTTCTCTCAAACTCTTTCTTTCTATTTCTCTCTCTCTCTCCCCTTCTCTCAAACTCTTTCTTTCTATTTCTCTCTCTCTCTCTCCTTCTCTCAAACTCTTTCTTTCTATTTCTCTCTCTCTCTCCCCTTCTCTCAAACTCTTTCTTTCTATTTCTCTCTCTCTCTCCCCTTCTCTCAAACTCTTTCTTTCTATTTCTCTCTCTCTCTCCCCTTTTCTCAAACTCTTTCTTTCTATTTCTCTCTCTCTCTCTCCCCTTCTCTCAAACTCTTTCTTTCTATTTCTCTCTCTCTCTCCCCTTCTCTCAAACTCTTTCTTTCTATTTCTCTCTCTCTCCCCTTCTCTCAAACTCTTTCTTTCTATTTCTCTCTCTCCCCTTCTCTCAAACTCTTTCTTTCTATTTCTCTCTCTCCCCTTCTCTCAAACTCTTTCTTTCTATTTCTCTCTCTCCCCTTCTCTCAAACTCTTTCTTTCTATTTCTCTCTCTCTCTCTCTCTCTCTCTCTCCCCTTCTCTCAAACTCTTTCTTTCAATTTCTCTCTCTCTCTCCCCTTTTCTCAAACTCTTTCCTCAAACTCTTTCTTTCTATTTCTCTCTCTCTCTCTCCCCTTTTCTCAAACTCTTTCTTTCTATTTCTCTCTCTCTCTCCCCTTTTCTCAAACTCTTTCTTTCTATTTCTCTCTCTCTCTCCCCTTCTCTCAAACTCTTTCTTTCTATTTCTCTCTCTCTCTCTCCCCTTCTCTCAAACTCTCTATTTCTCTCTCTCTCTCCCCTTTTCTCAAACTCTTTCTTTCTATTTCTCTCTCTCTCTCCCCTTCTCTCAAACTCTTTCTTTCTATTTCTCTCTCTCTCTCCCCTTTTCTCAAACTCTTTCTTTCTATTTCTCTCTCTCTCTCCCCTTCTCTCAAACTCTTTCTTTCTATTTCTCTCTCTCTCC
This sequence comes from Rhodeus uyekii, assembly GCA_037043235.1. NCBI lineage: Eukaryota > Metazoa > Chordata > Actinopteri > Cypriniformes > Acheilognathidae > Rhodeus > Rhodeus uyekii. The sequence goes on from JAWRVZ010000046.1 coordinate 3,789,622, forward strand.
CCTTCTCTCAAACTCTTTCTTTCTATTTCTCTCTCTCTCTCCCCTTCTCTCAAACTCTTTCTTTCTATTTCTCTCTCTCTCTCCCCTTTTCTCAAACTCTTTCTTTCTATTTCTCTCTCTCTCTCTCTCTCTCCCCTTCTCTCAAACTCTTTCTTTCAATTTCTCTCTCTCTCTCCCCTTTTCTCAAACTCTTTCTTTCTATTTCTCTCTCTCCCCTTCTCTCAAACTCTTTCTTTCTATTTCTCTCTCTCCCCTTCTCTCAAACTCTTTCTTTCTATTTCTCTCTCTCCCCTTCTCTCAAACTCTTTCTTTCTATTTCTCTCTCTCTCTCTCTCTCTCTCTCTCCCCTTCTCTCAAACTCTTTCTTTCAATTTCTCTCTCTCTCTCCCCTTTTCTCAAACTCTTTCTTTCTATTTCTCTCTCTCTCTCTCTCTCCCCTTCTCTCAAACTCTTTCTTTCTATTTCTCTCTCTCCCCTTCTCTCAAACTCTTTCTTTCTATTTCTCTCTCTCCCCTTCTCTCAAACTATTTCTTTCTATTTCTCTCTCTCTCTCCCCTTCTCTCAAACTCTTTCTTTCTATTTCTCTCTCTCTCTCCCCTTCTCTCAAACTCTTTCTTTCTATTTCTCTCTCTCTCTCCCCTTCTCTCAAACTCTTTCTTTCTATTTCTCTCTCTCTCTCCCCTTCTCTCAAACTCTTTCTTTCTATTTCTCTCTCTCTCTCCCCTTCTCTCAAACTCTTTCTTTCTATTTCTCTCTCTCTCTCCCCTTTTCTCAAACTCTTTCTTTCTATTTCTCTCTCTCTCTCTCCCCTTTTCTCAAACTCTTTCTTTCTATTTCTCTCTCTCTCTCCCCTTTTCTCAAACTCTTTCTTTCTATTTCTCTCTCTCTCTCCCCTTCTCTCAAACTCTTTCTTTCTATTTCTCTCTCTCTCTCTCCCCTTCTCTCAAACTCTCTATTTCTCTCTCTCTCTCCCCTTTTCTCAAACTCTTTCTTTCTATTTCTCTCTCTCTCTCCCCTTCTCTCAAACTCTTTCTTTCTATTTCTCTCTCTCTCTCCCCTTTTCTCAAACTCTTTCTTTCTATTTCTCTCTCTCTCTCCCCTTCTCTCAAACTCTTTCTTTCTATTTCTCTCTCTCTCTCCCCTTCTCTCAAACTCTTTCTTTCTATTTCTCTCTCTCTCTCCCCTTTTCTCAAACTCTTTCTTTCTATTTCTCTCTCTCTCTCTCCCCTTTTCTCAAACTCTTTCTTTCTATTTCTCTCTCTCTCTCCCCTTTTCTCAAACTCTTTCTTTCTATTTCTCTCTCTCTCTCCCCTTCTCTCAAACTCTTTCTTTCTATTTCTCTCTCTCTCTCTCCCCTTCTCTCAAACTCTCTATTTCTCTCTCTCTCTCCCCTTTTCTCAAACTCTTTCTTTCTATTTCTCTCTCTCTCTCCCCTTCTCTCAAACTCTTTCTTTCTATTTCTCTCTCTCTCTCCCCTTTTCTCAAACTCTTTCTTTCTATTTCTCTCTCTCTCTCCCCTTCTCTCAAACTCTTTCTTTCTATTTCTCTCTCTCTCTCCCCTTTTCTCAAACTCTTTCTTTCTATTTCTCTCTCTCTCTCTCTCTCTCCCCTTCTCTCAAACTCTTTCTTTCAATTTCTCTCTCTCTCTCCCCTTTTCTCAAACTCTTTCTTTCTATTTCTCTCTCTCTCTCTCTCTCCCCTTCTCTCAAACTCTTTCTTTCTATTTCTCTCTCTCTCTCCCCTTCTCTCAAACTCTTTCTTTCTATTTCTCTCTCTCTCTCCCCTTTTCTCAAACTCTTTCTTTCTATTTCTCTCTCTCTCTCTCTCTCTCCCCTTTTCTCAAACTCTTTCTTTCTATTTCTCTCTCTCTCTCTCTCTCCCCTTCTCTCAAACTCTTTCTTTCTATTTCTCTCTCTCCCCTTCTCTCAAACTCTTTCTTTCTATTTCTCTCTCTCTCTCTCTCTCTCTCTCTCTCCCCTTTTCTCAAACTCTTTCTTTCTATTTCTCTCTCTCTCTCTCTCTCCCCTTCTCTCAAACTCTTTCTTTCTATTTCTCTCTCTCTCTCTCTCTCTCTCTCTCTCCCCTTCTCTCAAACTCTTTATTTCTATTTCTCTCTCTCTCTCTCCCCTTCTCTCAAGTGGTTCCTGCTCACCCGCGGTAGCAACACGTAGCGTTTACATAAATGCCCGTAGCAACTCTGCTAATGACGAGGCCGCGCAGGGCCAAGAACACTAATTGTTCATTATACTGGTGGCGCAGAACCTCCTTTTAAAGCCGTTCTGTAGAGTTGTGGTGAACTCATGGTGTTAGCGGTTAGCTCGTAAGTTAGCATAGCTGTGCGTGCCAAGCGACGGTTTTTGGTAATGTGCAAGTAAGCAAAGGTCAGTGTTTATGGGGGCTAAATTGAATAATTATCCTATTTTCTCAGATTTTATTTAAGGGTGGAGTTGCATTTCGGTTACATGTGCTCATGTCAATCATCTGGCATTATTTCCTATAACTTTATACGCTTTTAAAGCAAACCAGACGCTGATAAACGTAAATGTGATGTTCAGTTGTCGGTGCTGTTGGTAATTCACAAAAGTGTTGTTTTAGTATTATTTCTATTCTGTTATAGTTTTTATTAATATTTTTAATGAACTATTTGTATGTTCATTTTGTTTTTGTTTTAATGTAGGTTTAATGTGAGTAATTTTGTGTTTTATAATTTTTTTTTTTTTGTTTTAAATATTTTTATTTTAGTTTATTTTATGTTTGTGTTATGGATTTTAGTTGAATTGTTTATTTATATATATATTTATTTTTATTAATAATATTTATTAATAATATTTAATATTTTTTTTATTTATATATATATTTATTTAGTTTATTTATATATATATATATATATATATATATATTTTTTTTTTTTTATATATATTTGTATTTTAGTTTTAATTTGTGTTTCGGATTAAACTTTCTTCGATTTTTAATTATTATTATTTTTATTATTTTTTGTTTAGATTTTATTATCATTATTTTTATTGTTTTTAATATTTTTTATATTTCAGTTTTATTTATTTATTTATTTATTTTTCCCAATTTTCAGTTTTGATTTTTAGTTGAACTGTTTATATTTTAAATCATTTCAACTTTCCTTCAATTAAAAAAATGTTTTTAATAGTTTTTGATAACAAAGGTAACCCTATAATGTTCACATAACTTTATAATGCACATTATTAATCCGTTTTGTTCTCATATCCAGAGTTACTAACAGTCGCAAACCCTCCTTTGGTGTTAAAAGCTACTCTCAGGATTTCTTAAAAACACGCAGTGAAACATTAGCGCTGAAAATGCAAGAACAGGATGTTTTTGCGGCTGATCTTATTGAAAATGCATTTATAGGAGTTTCTTTTTCAGACGCAGAGAAATTAAATGAATCAAACACGGTGATTTACTAAGGTTTGCTCTAGTCAGTTTACTGGCGTTTACGGCATTATTTACCTCCCAAATACTCGTCACTCGCTGAACTGGTTTTGCACTCAAATGCTAAATCTGGTCCAAAATATTTTAATGCATGATGCATTTAATCAGCACAAAAATGCATTGTATAATGCTTTCAGTTACTATTCCTAGAAGTTTCGCTCTTAATATGATAAATAAAAATAATCTTTATTATCACTGATGGTTCATGAAGATCCTTTAAAAGGTTGTTTTGTTTTCTAGCACTTCTTGGTTAACGTGAGCGTTTATTATGGTTTTATGATGGGCTTGTTTTCTTTCCAAGCTTTTTCACAACCGAAGCGATACATCAAATATTATTACAGAAGTTGTTCTTTGCTCACTGAAAGGTCGTCCTGAAACCGGTACTGCCGCCGTCTGCCGTCTCCGTTCCATTGAGACCGGTTTTAAGGATATTGTTTTTCCGTCTAATGGTTATGCGTTTCCTGTGGTGGGTGTAGATGGCACCCAGCTGCTTCACAAACTGTGTGTTTCTCTTTGAAGCCTCTGTGTCTGTAAAAGTTTGGTATTGAAAGACTTTAATAGCTCCAGGCTGCCTGGAGGATTCTGCTTCCTGTGTGGACAGGAAGTATTTAGAGTTATGGGGCCAGTTCTGCGTTAGACGAGTTGGATGTGGACCACACAGATCAGAGGAAGCGTGTGTGTGTGTCTTGTACATTGTGTGTCATGGGATGTTGATGCTGGAATGGCCGTTGCTCATGAAAGACCAAAACCACAGGATGAAACACAGACTCGAAAGTTTGGAGTTTCCCAAAGATGCCAAAAAGTTGTCATTCACTGACTTTTCAAATTTGGATACATTAAAGGAAATTTGGGAATTATTCAGCACCCAATGTTTTTCAGCAATTCAAAGTTAAACCTATATATATATATATATATATATATATATATATATATATATATATATATATATATATATATATATATATATATATAACAAACCTATATATAACCTATATATAAATATATTTAAATTTATAAAAATATATAATAAATTACACAATATGGTGATTTTAATTAATTGCACGTCATCAGAATATTACCTCCAAAAAATAATTTACTAAATGTATTAATTTACGTTATTTAATTTAGAAAAAGTAGCTTTAGAAAAAAAATGTTTTATTTGTTTCAACAGAATTTATTACAATGACTTTTTAGGCTTCAACTGTCATGAGGGCGAGAAAACATCAAATTAAATTGACGATTCTTTTTTATTTTTTTTAAATATGTAAATATATAAAATGACAGCGTAATATTATAAGAAAATAAAACAGTCATTGAATCATTCATTCATTCGTTCAAACAGCTGATTTATGCAGGAATGAAGAGTCATTGAATCATTGTTTATCCGATTGATTCGCTCAAAACATTCAGAAACGAAACCGTTCTGCTGTGGCTTTATAGGTTAAATTTTTTTCGGGCGCGAAACAATATTAGAGTCTAACATGTAATACAATATTAACTGCTTTTGTTTAAAGTCAGTGTCACATTTGCATTCGGGACAAAAACTGCACTAGTGTGATATTGCTTAACTATAGCAAATGATCTAAATATGAGACAAAACGTCGTGTATTTGCCCTGATATCTTAAATTTTAAATTTCCTACATCAACTATATAAGATGACTGGCGTAGGATTGGGTGCGTTAAATGTGTTAATTATTTAAATTTGAATTTAAAGTTATATTTAAATCTGTAGCCCTAATTAGAATATATATTTTATATTTTCATTTATATGTAATTAAGGATTGATTTTAGTTTTTATTATTTTGCAATATATGCATATTATACATATATAAAATTAGCAATTATATGATTTTTAATTGTCATTGTTTTGTAAAAACATTGCAAACATCTGAGTAGAATAGATTAAGTACTAGTTAATTTATTACTTATTATATTTGCAACATTTATTCTAACCAGGACACACATTCTCCGTAAAATATAATGTGTGACTCCATTAATTGATCAAATAAGCGTTTTTATTTAAGAGCCGAAAGCCAGTTAATATTTAACTTTTTTTACCTTGCAATAATAAAGGATTTTCTATTCAGTGATATATATACAAGAATAGAAATTTAAGAATAGAAGCACATCATAAACATTCTGTATGTAAATTGTATGTAAACAGTTTTTTTGTTGTTTTTGTGCAAAGCTGTAATTTGTTTCTTCCGTCTGAAGTGCCAATAGCCTCAGCTTTGAGGAAGTGTTAATCGATAAAGAGCCGTTATTGACTGATGCAGAAGTTCTCCGTGTGACCCGTGAGTCCCGTTAGCATGTTCAGCTCATGCAGATTCATGGCGTGACGCAGGGAAGATCTCAGTGGAGCAGTCAGAGGAACTAATAGGCTTTCTGATTGTTGTTTTGAGAGCGGCATTGATTGTTTTCATCTTAAACCTGTCAAATGAAGCGCTTTCAGTGTCTGTTGCTTTTAACGAGAAAATCAAGTGTAGTGTTTTCCTCAAGCCTGCTGCCGCCCTTCACACTACCACTATTAAATATTAAAGTAAAGCATTCTCATTAAAGGAGGAGGACCCAAACGAAGTAAATCCCTTCATGTACGATCTGCTCTCGCTGAATAGAGCGATCACTCGTGAAAACAACGACAAAAACTATAAACAAACACATTTCCCTGTGTATTCTGATTATTGTTGTCCAGAGAGTTACACTTATACACACACGTGTATATATATATATATAATAGAAGTGTAACCCTCTGTGTGTGTGTTTGTGTGTATATACACAGACACACACACACATATATATGTAGATGGACTAATGGGTGGGTGAATAGAATGATTGATAGATGGAGAGAGAGATGGATGGATGGATGGGTGAATGGATAGATTGATAGGTATGTTGATGGATGGATGGATATGGATGGATGTTGATGGGTGGATGGATGTTGGGTGGATGGATGGAAGTGGATGGATGTTGATGGGTGGATGGATGGATGGATGTGGATGGATGTTGATGGGTGGATGGATGTTGATGGGTGGATGGATGTTGATGGATGGATGGATGTTGATGGATGGATGGATGTTGATGGATGGATGGATGTTGATGGATGGATGGATGGATGTTGATGGGTGGGTGGATGTTGATGGGTGGATGGATGTTGATGGGTGGGTGGATGTTGATGGATGGATGTTGATGGGTGGATGGATGTTGATGGGTGGGTGGATGGATGGATGTGGATGGATGTTGATGGATGGATGGATGTTGATGGGTGGATGGATGTTGATGGGTGGATGGATGGATGTGGATGGATGTTGATGGGTGGGTGGATGGATGTTGATGGATGGATGTTGATGTGGATGGATGGATGGATGTTGATGGGTGGATGGATGTTGATGGATGGATGGATGGAGATGGGTGGGTGGATGTTGATGGGTGGGTGGATGTTGATGGGTGGGTGGATGTTGATGGATGGGTGGATGGATGTTGGGTGGGTGGATGTTGATGGGTGGGTGGATGGATGGATGTGGATGGATGTTGGTGGATGGATGTTGATGGGTGGATGGATGGATGTGGATGGATGTTGATGGATGGATGGATGTTGATGGATGGATGGATGGATGTTGATGGATGGATGTTGGATGGATGGATGTTGATGGATGGAGATGGGTGGATGGATGTTGATGGGTGGGTGGATGTTGATGGGTGGATGGATGTTGATGGGTGGATGGATGTTGATGGGTGGATGGATGTTGATGGGTGGGTGGATGTTGATGGGTGGGTGGATGGATGTTGGGTGGGTGGATGTTGATGGGTGGGTGGATGGATGTGGATGGATGTTGATGGGTGGGTGGATGGATGTGGATGGGTGGATGGATGGATGTTGATGGATGGATGGATGTTGATGGATGGATGGATGTTGATGGATGGATGGATGTTGATGGATGGATGGATGTTGATGGGTGGATGGATGTTGATGGGTGGATGGATGGATGTGGATGGATGGATGTGGATGGATGTGGATGGATGGATGGATGTTGATGGGTGGATGGATGTTGATGGGTGGATGGATGTTGATGGGTGGATGGATGGATATGGATGGATGTTGATGGATGGATGGGTGGATGGATGTTGATGGGTGGATGGATGGATATGGATGGATGTTGATGGATGGATGGATGGATATGGATGGATGTTGATGGATGGATGGATGGATGTTGATGTGGATGGATGGATGGATGTTGATGGGTGGATGGATGTTGATGGGTGGATGGATGTTGATGGGTGGGTGGATGTTGATGGATGTGGACTTAATGCAGGACTTAAATGTGCTTATTTTGTAAAGACTTTTTTCTTTTTTTGGGGGGGGGGGGCATAATATGTCATGTTAAGGAGTGAACCTGAATGTGTGTGTGTGTGTGTGTGTGTGTGTGTGTCTCTTTCTGCAGGTGTTCAGTGTGCAGAACATGATATTCTCATGAGTTCCTCACGATCACACACACCTGATCTGATAGACCTGCTAATCTGTCATCAGCATGATACTTCCAGACAGACTTGCATATGTTAACAGCTGAAGTGTGTGTGTGTGTGTGTGTGTGTGCGTGTGCCCAGGTGCAATGAGGACCCCTGTTCCAGGAGACAGACGGGGTATTTTTAGCTCAGAGTGGCTTTAAGAGTCGACAAAGTGCAGCCCTGCTGCTCCGTGTCCCATTAGCGCAGCGAGAACCCACCTGCTCCAGACTGACAGAAGAGAGACGTGAGCGCTGACACACACCAAACCAAGCACTATAACTGACGCACAGATTCAGCTAGACTGTGTGTGTGTGTGTGTGTGTCAGACAGATCAAAACCCAGACCAGACGGACAGATAGTTCTGTGTGTGTGCCAGCGGGCATTTAATGTGCTCTGACTCTCTCAGTAGGTCACAGTGACTCGGTGTTTCATATAAACACTCGCTGTCTGCACTTCCTGCTGCTGCATGTGATCCCCAAAATCACAACCAATCAAGCTGTAATCCCCCAGTCCTGAGCGCCGTGCACGACGGCAACGCTACAAAATCATTCTTAACGGATGTTTGAGTTCTCGTCGGTGTGGACTTTCTTGTTTTCGCCGGTGGGCTGCTGTTGTTTGCTTTAGAGGAAACGGTTCATAATAAGAGAAGAGCGGGATGATAATATTTATGTTCTGATTTGTTTTCCTGTTTGCGAAGTCAAGCACTGTCGCATATACTTTACATTTCAGTTTGTGCCTTGATTCCTCAAATCATCTGTGTTATCCAGCTGTTATTTACTATGATTTATCCTGCTGGACCATAAATCAAGTGAGAACCCTTTTTGCTCTGTATATCCCAGAATGCCTTGCAGCAACCTGTCATCATCATCATGTTGTTGATGAGTTCATTAACTAAAACAAAACGTCAATACTCTAAATAATATAAACATCATTTTATTTCAGCTAGTTGCCAAGCTAAAGTTGATCTTATTCATTTTAAAGTACTAAAATATTTAAATCTAAATAAACTTTAAAAAATAAATTAAAAAAATATAAACTTGGAATCTAATTCAAAATATTAAGATGTGCTCTATTGGTATATTGCAGTAAATATATTAATAAAGTAGTAAATAAATAGCATTAATAAGTAAAAGTATATTGATTGAAATAACACTGTTTTGTACCTGCAAACACACACACACTCACACACACACATGTGCACAAATAATAAAATGTATAAATGGAGAGAAGGGCTGTGGGGAAAAAACTAAATATTAGCTGACTATAATATCTATAGAGCGGTCAAAATTAATACTATCATTTTGCAATTATTTTTTTCAAAAATAATGCATTAATAATGCATTTTTAAATTTTTAATTTTTAAAAAATAATGCATTATTAATGCATTAAAAATATTTAACCCAATTAATACAGCATTATTTTTCCTTTCTTTTTTGGCTGCGCTTGAGCGTATAATCACGCTATCATTTGCTCTGAGTGCTATTAAAGTATGATGAAGATGCAGAAGAATAAAAAGGACTAGAATCTATACTGGTGGACAAACACCTGAAACGCACACAATGATGTCGAAGCTTCTGTTATTGGTGATTATTTTAGTCTTAAATGAGTTAAAGGTGTTAAATGAACGTATGGTTGTGAGAAAATGTGTGTCAGATCTGCGTCAGGTCTTAAAGTGACAGTAGCCTCATAAACCTGCTGCTGTCTGTGTCATTAATGTGAATCTTAAAAAAATGCCGGAAATGCCGAAACTCGCTGCTCTTGACTGAATCGTTTTTTTTTTTATCTATAGTCATTATAGCTTTAATAAGCGAAACTGCTTATTATTAAAAAAACTGATTTATTAATTTGATTTATCGAATTTCTTCATTTGTTTGACCTTTCTGAAAATCTTAACGCACTGTTTATAAGGGTACATGTGTCAAAAACAATGAAAACTATAACGTTTTTTGTGCAGTTTAACGGGGTAAGAAAAAATCTGAACCGGTCTCACCGGACCAATAGAGTCTGAACTAAATGTGACATTTATTATAATGATAAGATTGTTTTAAGTTCCCTTAAATAAAACAAGTTTTAAAAAAAGCCTATTTAGTGTAAATAATTATACTGTAATGCTGAATGGCTTTAATGAATGCCTAAAATTGAGAAACACAACAGTTTCATAGAGACATCAGTAGCGGTTTTGGTATCGGTGATGAAAAGACGCCATTTAAACAAAAAATAAATATTTATATTTATTTATTTACCAAAATATTTTCAAGATAAACTGAATTGCTACTGTTGTGTTTATTCATGACTATTGTTTTACAAGCCACCTTTTTGTGCATTTAAAATGTTATTTTTAGTCTAAAAATGTATTTTCAATCTAGTTTATATGTTTAAAATAATATGGAACATAACATGCAACTAAACATGCAAAATATGTTTTTCTGAACTGGACAGAAACTTCAGTTCAGAAACTGAATTTTAATTACTAAATTAAAGTGTACTGAGAGTTTAGCAATTCTTTGTTTCACTTACTACTTTATGTATTTTAAATGAAATCGTATTTTTAATCCGATGATGTGTGTGTTTATATGCATGTGTACGCAAACGTACTTGGATTAATAGATGCGCGCACACACACACACACATACATGCATGGTGTGTATACTTAGCAGTGCAATAATATAATGTTTCTGCAGTTCATGGTTTATTCTCCATAGTTTTCATACTTCAATTCTTGTTAAAGTAATACAGTAGTGTGCAGTAGCGCTATATGGTTCGAGCTCAAGGCATGTGCCTTCCTTTAATGATTGATGAGGTCATCAGTATGAGACGCATTAATCCTTCCCATCATGCCTGCCGCTCTCCATCACGCCACATGCACAGCACTTCCATTCTTTCATCCTTACACATTCCAGCAGACGAGGATTTGAAGGTCACCAGATTGAGGGAACTGCATTACCCTTGATTCAGGTTTAATTCTGACAGACAAGGCCTCTGATTGGCTAATCTCAGGTTGGCTAATATCACACACGTTTGCTAGCTGGAATCCAGGTCAGAAAGGTGTTAATGTGGGTAAATGTATGCATGCGAGAATCGTTTTTAACATACAACAAGATGACCTGGTAAACCGCCTGCCTAGACCGCATCTGACAATCCCAGAATGCACTGCAACAAGCTCGGTGGGAAAGAGAAGTGATGCTTGTTTCCTTCAATGCTAGAAATGACCAATAATGTGAATTATTTTTTGAAGTTTTTTTTTTTTTCTTTTCGTTTTAATGTATTTTATGTTAGTTTGTCATTTTAGTACTTTTAGTTTTATTTAAATTAGCATCATTTATTATTTAATTTAACCACAATACTGGTTAATATCAGGCTGTATTTAAATCACAGTTGCACAGCAAAGGTTGTGAACTGAGGCTTTTGTTTAAAATAAGTCATACAAAGTCAAGTTGTTGGAAACTTTCAGCCTGGTTTCTATATTTGTAACTCTCAGAGTGCGGCAGAAGTGCTTCAGAAGAGCGCGCCGGCTTTTGTCTCCCCGAGTCTAAAGTGTGACCCATTTTTCTGTCGAGCTGGATTTGAAAAACTTCTTAGAGAAACTCAAGTCTGGAGGTTTTTCTGATCCAGCCCTCGTGCCCAGACCTGAGAGAAAACTCTGACCCAAATTACATACTGTACAAACTTAAGCTTCATTAAAAGAGCACTGAAACCGGAGCACAGTCCCAAATCCGACTGCGCCGCCTATATAACTTTTATAGGCCTCGTGGAGCTTCATAAGTGACACAGGCAGCAGCTCGACTCGCTCTCGGCTTCAATTTAAAGCACTTTTGTTCATTTGAAATACAGCTAAAATACAATAAAAAGATTAGAAGGCAAAAACTAAACAAAATTTACAAATGTTTCCTCGGCAACCTGCTAAAATAAGTTCAAAACTAGCAACTGGAAGCAAACAAACTAAAATTGAACTAAACTGAATGATAATTAAACCTAAATATAATTTAAGTAAATTGAAAAATATAACAATAAAAGCTACCATGATAATATATAAATCATACTAAAACAACGTGTTTTAGTGTTAAAAACGTTTTAGCGAAACACTAGCGTAGCGCACAGGAATATTGGTTCAAACATTTTAAAGTGTTTTTAAAGGCGTCTTTAACTGCATTGTTTTATAATATTTCCTGTGGTGAACTTATAATGATTGTTACATGGAAAATTGTCGTGATTTAAACAAAGTTTGAACAAAAATTCGAACGTAATTTACTAATGTTTCCTCGGCGACGAGCTAAAATAAGTTGACGTTGAAGCACTAAAACTAGCAACTGGAAGCAAACTAAAATGTAACTAAATGGAATGTAAATTAAACCTAAATATACATTTTTTTAATAATTTGAAAAATATAACAATAAAAGCTACCATGATAATATATAAATCATACTAAAACAACGTTGTTTCAGTACAATTTAGTGTTAAAAACGTTTTAGCGAAACACTAGCGTAGCGCACAGGAATATTGGTTCAAACATTTTAAAGTGTTTTTAAAGGCGTCTTTAACTGCATTGTTTTATAATATTTCCTGTGGTGAACTTATAATGATTGTTACATGGAAAATTGTCGTGATTTAAACAAAGTTTGAACAAAAATTCGAACGTAATTTACTAATGTTTCCTCGGCGACGAGCTAAAATAAGTTGACATTGAAGCACTAAAACTAGCAACTGGAAGCAAACTAAAATGTAACTAAATGGAATGTAAATTAAACCTAAATATACATTTTTTTAATAATTTGAAAAATATAACAATAAAAGCTACCATGATAATATATAAATCATACTAAAACAACGTTGTTTCAGTACAATTTAGTGTTAAAAACGTTTTAGCGAAACACTAGCATAGCGCACAGGAATATTGGTTCAAACATTTTAAAGTGTTTTTAAAGGCGTCTTTAACTGCATTGTTTTATAATATTTCCTGTGGTGCACTTATTTTAAGTTTCGACTTTTTCAATAAGTTTCATGGAAAATTGTCGTGATTTAGAAATAAAAGGCACTTTGTGGTTCTAACTTTCTCTTCTCTTTCTTTTTCTCTCAGTTTGTTTGCTTTGCTGTCAAAGAAGCACAATAAGGTTTTGGAGCAGGCGACCCAGTCCTTGCACGGGCCTCTGGGAGCCGACGACAGGACCGCCCTGCCCGACTATGTGAGTCAATCCCTCAATTCACTGATTTTACTGATCAGGCCTCGAGCATTTCATGACTAAAAGTAGATGTGTGCGAACCGTAAAATGTGTTAACGAGTACGTTTATGACATAAAGTCATATTTAAAGGTCTTAAAAAGTCTGAAATAGTATAGCAAATGTCTTGATTATCTTTTTAAGAGGTCTTAAATTTGAGTCTGTTAAACGGGAATCGTGATTATCACACTTCAAAACGCTAATTTATTAAAATAAAAATCAGTGCGTCAAGTAAAAACGCGTTGCTGCCACAAGCACATTCAGGTCAAGCATTTGTTTGATTTATTATTGATGAATTATGACAATATTTACTTTAAGGTTTGCTCACCCTCGTCATTTTATAAGTATAAGGCGTAGTGAAGGCATTTCAAAATAAGAGTCGAATTGCATTTCTGCCTGTTTATAACTAAAAGTCCTTTTATTTGGTTGCACTACAAACTTTATCTGGAATTTAATTTTGTCAAAATGAATTCATTATGAAGCAGAAATATAAAAAAAAACTAGCATACTTTTTTTTTAGTATTCAAATAATAAAAAATCATTTTGCTTTTAAATATTTCCCTCATATACTTTTTTAAAATTATTAGTAGGAAAAGAAACACATTATTTGACCATTTTTTGTTGCTCATCTACACTTCTGTATGCACTCCTAACGAATGAAAAATGTAATGTTATTATAAAAATAATAATAAATGCGAGATCTGAAGAAGCATTTAAAAGTTAGTTAAATGGGTAAAAATGAATACCAATCAAATATTTGTAATTGTAAAACAAATTATAAAAAATAATTAATGTTATTTAAATAATACTACTATTAATTATAAATATATTGATTAATAATAAAAATGTTAAATGCTGATATTTGAGTAAAAAACAGTAGTTATTTAAATTAGTAAGCTATTATTATTAATTATAATTAATAAAAAAATATTGACTTTGTATATTATATAGTATTAATTAATAATTTATTTATTTAAAAGTTTATAGTTAAAAGTCCTTTTAGTTATTTGGTTACACAACTTTATCTGGAATTTAATTCTATGTTGATTTAAATTCATTATGAAGCAGAAATAAACTAGCATGCTTTTTTTATTATTCAAATAATAAAAAATAATTTAGCATTTAAATATATCCCTCATATCCCTTTTTTAATTATTATTAGGAAAATAAACAAATTATTTGATCATTTTTTGTTGCGCATCTACACTTCTGTATGCACTCCTAAAATTTTCAATTTTGCTTTGGCTTCAACTTGAGTCCTTGATATGATCTTAGAGCGTCGTTAGTCCTACATCTTCAAATGACGTGTGTGTGTGTGTGTGTCTGTGTCTCCAGACAGCAGACAGTGTTTCTGGCTAGACATGATGACACATAGTAGACATAAAGGGATGTTGGGAGGGAGGGCGGGTGGGTCTTGGGATGGCAGGGGGAGGGGCTATTTCAGGAGGTCATTTAGGTCAGTGGATTCGACCCTAGAGGGCAGCAGCCAACCTGCTCTGCTGCCCCCTTGAGAGGGGGTGGGGTGTCTGGGACAATAGGGATGTAAATGGAGTGTGTGTGAGATGATGGGAGTCTTCAAGTGTGTGTTTGTTCCACAAACACCCCGAGGCCAGAGCCTTGCAGATGTCTGCTGTGTGTCTGGGAGGGTCAGACTGCTGTCTGCTGTCCTGATTAAGCCGCACACCCCTGCTTTGTGTCTCTTTCTCCTTCCATTCACATCTATGCCTCTTCATCTGTCCATCTGTCTCTGGATATCTGAATATCTTTGCTTGCACTCCCTTTCCACCGCGGTTCCCCTGAATGATGACATCTCTTGCTGTGTTGCTACATAACCTGCCCACAAAAAAAAATATTGCATTGCAATCTTCATTTCTGAGACGTGTTCTAAAGTAATTTGATTTAGCATCTTCATGCCATTGCAGTCTTTGATGAATGAAAAATAATATTCATAGTAATCCATCATAAATAAAATGTATGTGAAAAAAATAATAAATGTAAAAAAAATAGTATTACTATTAATTGTTGTTTATTATTAATATTATTATACAAAAAATATAATATATGCATCTGAAGAAGCATTTAAAAGTTAAATGAGTAAAAATTAATAGCAATCAAATATTTGTAATTGTAAAAAAAATAACTATTAATATTATTTAAATAATACTAATAATAATTATAATGATTAATAATAAAAATATAAATGCTGGTGTTTGAGTAAAGAACAGTAGTTATTTAAATTAGTAATCTATTATTATTAATATAAGATTAATAAAAATATTTGCTTTGTATATTATATAGTATTAAATAATAATGATGATTTATCTGTTTGTTTTATTTGAGATGAACAGCATCTTGGATTTGAATCTTAGATCAAATTATTAAATAGCTTGAATCTTGACAATTATTAGAATTATTAATTAATGTGAGTATTCGTCTCTTACGTGCACATTGCATTGTGTGTGTTCAAGCATCATCATTACAGATGTTGTGTGTTTTGGTGTTAATGTTGTTTGAAGACCGTGCTTTGCGAGGACATTGTCCCATCAGTGCGTTTAAGAGTGTGAAATGCAGAGCTGATATTCCCAGAACCTCCTTTTCTTCAATGGAATCGCATGATTGTTTCTCAGAGTTTATGAGAAGGATGCCCCAAACGGCAGTTATCAAGCACCAGTTTAGACTACATTGCGTCGAGACAAACTTTCGAAGTTGGCTTGAGAACGTCGCACCAGAAACTTTAATTTAACATGTTGGTAGCACGATTTAACATTAACTACAAAGTCGCTGCTATGAATGATCAGAAACTAACATGTTGCTAAGTGTTCTGGGTGGTTGCTAGAGTATACGGAGTGGTTGCAAGGGTATCTGGGGTGGTTTCTAGGGTGTTGCTAGGGTATCCAGGGTGGTTGCTAGGCTGTTTCTAGGCAGTTATGAGGGTATATGGGGTGGTTGTGAGGTGGTTGCTGAGATGTTCTGGGTGTTAACATGTTGGTAGCACGATTTAACTACAAAGTTGGTGCTATGAATGATCAGAAACTAACATGTTGCTAGGGTGTTGTTAAGTGTTCTGGGTGGTTGCTAGAGTATACAAAGTGGTTGCAAGGGTGTCCAGAGTGGTTGCTAGGGTGTTTCTAGGGTATCCAGGGTCGTTGTTAGGGTATTCTGGGTGGTTGCTATGCAGTTGCTAGGGTATTCTGGGTGGTTGCTAGACCGTTGCTAGGGTATCCCGGGTGGTTTTTAGGCAGTTGCTAGGGTATATGGGGTGGTTGCTAGGATGTTACTAGGTTGTTGCAAGGTGTTTTGGGTAGTTTCTATGGCGTTCTTAGCATAATTTAACACTTAGCTAATCACTGTTAGCATGTAGCTATTCACTGCTAGCATGTGTAGCATGTTGACAGTCCTGTTTGCTAGCATGAGTCAATAGAGCCGAACCCCATGTCTCTACGACGTTCAGATTTAGAGATATAGGTCTGGCTAAATGGTTGCTAGGGTACTCTGTTTGGTTGTTAGGGAGTGGCTTGATGCTTCTCAGAGCAGTTTATGAGAAGGATGTCTTAAACGGTAGTTATCAAGCAGCAGTTTAGACTACGTTTGATTACGCAAGCCTTTCCTTTCATATCTTATAAGACAAACAACGTTCACGCACACACACACGCACTGTTTTTGTCTGCCGTCACTGTTATCACCATGGGATTTCCTTCAATCTATGGGAACAGATGCAGAGTGATGTCAAGACTGTGTGTCTGTACATACAGAGCTTAGAAAACATCTGATGAATTGGATATCGATATCTTTCCAACGCGTACAGCAGCCAATATGCGTAAAATGAGAGATGAGGGGGAGGATTATGGGATGTTGAATTTTATTTCAGTTAATGTCTATTTTATTTGAAGGAAGTTTTATTCAACCGTAATAACCCTGATCTGCACAAAGAGAGCGAGACCGAGTGCAGTGCCTCAATTATGGGATGTCTCGGTGTCTTAATACAGGTCAGAAAGTGACCCATTTACCATCTCCCTAAAGACGCACACTCTTTCTACCTGTCTCTTCCTCTGCCCTTCTTTTCCTCCCTCGTTTTATCCTCCATCTGTCTCCTCATCTCTGCCGTTTAAAGGCTCTCTTGATGGTCGCGGCAGCAGCTGGAGAGTTTACAGTCGTTTTCCTGACCGGTCCTCATCCTTTCAAGTCCAGTCTTGGTTTCTGATCATAATGTGTCAAACCGGCGGTCAAATCTCAGTAAAGTGATTAAAAAAATTCACTTTTTTGTCTGATTCACCTTTAAAGATGAATCTCCTGTCTCACTTCTGTGACACACCTGATTGTTGCCATGGTGACGGTCATCTACCTCTTGGCTTCACTGCTCCTTGACCTGACCTTTGACCCCTGACCTCTGCTTGAGAGAGCATTAGGGCCTGTAACCAAGGAGACAGGAGTTTGCCTCTTACTGGCTTAGACCGTATTGACATCACAGTCATTAGCTGATCATTAGAGCGAGCACACACACACACACTCGCGCACGATCATGCACGTATGCACACAGACAGATGACTAATGACTGTCTGGCACTGGATGCATGTGAACTTCCTGTTCCTTTCTGTCTATTTCTCAATGCACATTCACGCAATTTGATTTTCAGTGGCATCTCTCTGGTATTATGAGTCATATTGGCTTATGTACTGATGGTTAGTGATGTAAACAAACGCCTTACCATAAGTATTAAGCTTTGGTACATAACCCACTCTGTACAGATTGCTCAAGCAACCACATAATGACGCACTAGCAGCCACCCGGGACCCGGCAACCGCATTGATCAGGCGGATTCAGATGAACAGCGCTCCCACTGAAACTATAGGCCATGTTTTTACATGCTTCACTTCAAATCGCCATCAGATTTATTTCTTTTGAAACCTGACATATTTGCAATTACTTTATTAAAGACACTTTTATGTAGTGACTTTGCAGTTGTATATACTTCTTTTTTCTTTTCTTTTTTGGATTTAAAGAAGTCTCTTCTGCTCACCAACACTGACCAAAAATACAGTAAAAACAGTAACAGGAATATTGTGAAATGTTAAATTGTTTAAATTGTGAAATGTTAAAATAAATATTTTCAATGTGAATTTTTATGTATATATGTATATATAATTAGAATTATTTATTTTATATATATATGGATTTATTTTTATTTAAAATAAATAATGATAAATAATTATTTATTTATTTATATGTATATATATATATGTATGTATATATTATATATTTTTTAAAAATTATAGATAATATATTTTATATATATATATATATATATATATATATATATGGATATATGGATTTATTTTTATTTAAAATAAATAATGATAAATAATTATTTATATATATATATATATATATATATATATATATATATATATATATTATATATATATTTTTTAAATTATAAATAATATATATATATATATATATATATATATAATATATTAAAATTATATTATTATAAACATTTATCTTTATCATCAATGTTCTTTTCAGGATTCCTGGATGAATGTAAAGTTAAAAGAACAGCATTTATTTGAAATAGAGCATTTGTAACATTATAAATGTTTACTTCACTTCTCATCAATTTAATGCACCCTTGCTGAGAGTAAACCTATTCATTTCTTTAAAAACAAAGTTTGTGAATCCAAACTTGTATAAAATCAGACTGATATTACCTGATCAAAAATACTGATGATTCACACCATAATATCTATGCGTATGATTAGAAGACCCTTGAATTGAAGTAGTGTTTTGTTTTTTGTGTGTGTAGGATTTGTTCTACACACTCACACATTAACATCTGACCTGATTTTCCGTGTGTGTGTATATAATCTCATTAGTCTGTACTGTAGAGCAGATCGCTCTCATCTCTAATTCACTCCTACGTTCCTCTCGTCTAATTATCACTCCCTGTCTAGACACCTCCAGCTTCTCTCTAGGTTGTAGTTTGATCTGGTTTCCCAGACGTCCTTCTCTCCTGCTTTTACTTCACGGCCCACATTTTACTTCGAACATCATGTACCAGTGCTGTTTACCAGTTTGAACTGACCTTTGACCTGTTTGTTAAGAGCCGCAGGTCTAGACGAGTATTTCCAGGTTTGGTCTGATCCCGTCCTGCACGTTTGTTTCATAAGTATACTTGCGTTTGGTTAATAACAGTGGCGACAGTCTCCCACCCCTTTAATATTCCCGACTGCTGCGTCCGCAGATCTTTTCCGACGTGTAGGGGGTCGTCATGGGAACAGAGGGCAGGAATTTCCTCCGTCTGGTGGAAAGGGGAAGGTGTGATGAACGCGACCCAGAGCGAAGGGCTTATTTCATCAACGTCTAGACTGTAGAAATAAACCTCAGTGGATTATTTAAAATGAAAATTGTCATTTATTCACCTCATGTCTTTCCACAAATTAAGATATTTTGAATTAAACCTGAGAGATTTCTGTCCCTCCATTGAAAATCCAGGTAACCGAAACTTTGAAGATCCAAAAAGATTAAAAAGGCATGATTTCTATATTTATGATTTATTTCTATATATAAATAAAAAAAAATTTTTTATATAAAATATTATTTAGTTATTTATTTGTTTTATATATATATATATATAAACCGTTTAATCCAAGTCTTGTGAAAAGATGCAATCGCTTTATACGATGAACAGATTTAATTTGTTTTATTTGCATTTAAACAGTGATCAACACACATACATGGAAAACTTCATGGAAAAGCTTCAATATGTAATGTATAATGTAAACACTATATGTGAATAAAAGCCCAAATTGAATCTGACCTTCGAGAGAGTAAATGACGCATTTTTAATTTGAGTCAACTTCACTTTACATTTATTTTTTTAGCACCCAAAGTGAGGAATACAAGCTGTTCGTCTTCAGAAGAAATGCTAGAATACAAAAGTTCCAACGTTGCACAAAATCCTACAGACCAGAACAGAATTTTGGTTGGTGAACTTCATAATTTTACATTTACATTCATGCATTTATCAGATGCTTTTATCCAAAGCGACTTGCATTGCATTCAAGAAACACATTGATATTCTACTCAGTTCTTGCTTTCCCTGGGAATCAAACCCACGACCTTGATGTTGCAAGCGCCACTTTCTACAGTTTGAGATACAGGAAAGCTGTAGCTGTTTTAGGGTCAGAAATATTGCAAGCGCTTTCTACCTAATGCAAGTCTTTCTTTTTTTGCGTTTCTGTTTGCTGCCGCTTGAGAAGCCTAAAGCTTTCCTGTCGCTCAATCAGTAGAGCGTGGCGCTTGCAACGCCAAGGTCATGGGTTCAATCCCAGGGAAAGCAAGACCTGATTCAATGTGTTTCTTGAATGCAATGCAAGTCGCTTTGGATAAAAGCATCTGATAAATGCATGAATGTAAACGACACATTTCAGCTTTAATGCAGCAACATTGAGGGCAGATTTTGCATCTGTTTCCATCTTTTCAGGGTCTTGTGTCATGTGTTGGTGTCACAGGTTGTTCAGGTATGAATAGATGGTACCGTACGACACTGAAGGGGTTTACTTGTGTTCATGCATGTTTGTGTGTGTGTTTCAAGCCGAACAGAAACTGCTGTAATCTCAAAGCAAGGTTTGCAAGGTCTTGCCAAAACATGGTGTCTTTCCAGTTAAGGCCTCGTTCTTCTGGCGCTGTGAGAGATTCATCCTGAGGTCAGCAGGACTGAGCGCTTTACACATGCATGTCTCCGGCTCTTTGAGTGTGAAGACACTTTCACACTGAGATGCGGTAAAGTGAAGTAAATCACAGACAAACTGAGCTTTCACACTGATCGCCTGCAGCTGATTCACACTCGCACACTTCCTCACGTATGAGTCTCGCAGGTTTGCCCGTTTCTGTAACATCATCTGCACAACATGCAGTTAAGATCGTTTGATACTCCGCCAGAAACACACTCTCTATAATCCTCATTTAATCTTGATCAAATACACTATAAGATATCAGGTGTATCAGAGCTACAATTAACATTAAGCTAAACATCACAACTTCTGAGATTATTGCTGTGTTTTTGCTCAAACCCCGTCGTCGAGTGTGTGTAACGACTTCTGACTGTGATCTAAAGTGGATTTTGATGAAATAATGGGCAGTTATTTGTAGTTTTATAATGAACTGAATGCTACTCCTGCTTAGCATGTTAGCATTTCTCACTTTGTTATAAAAATCCCTGGAGCCGATGTGTGCAAACACACAGAACGGATATCGTCGTAATCATGTATTTATTAGGCTTCGTGTTTCGTCTATGGAAACGTGCGTTTGTGTGTGTTTATATATAATATTTTTATTTATTTTTTTAAATTTTTTATATATGTATATGTGTGTATATGTAAAAAAAAATATATCTATATAAATAAAATAAAAATATATAATGATTTCTCTCAGTTGTGGATATTAACACAAGTTTTGATGTGATGGTCGGCTCTCAGACTCTTAACCAGCTCTCAGTTTCCAGCTCTTCAGATCAGCATTCAGTCTCAGATTCAGAAATGATGTTCTGTATAAAGACACTTTTGATTCGACTCGGATCAGTTCAGATGCAACTGGACGGTCGTTTCATCGCGGGACGGGGAGATAAACTCGCTTTGTGACATTGATCGCGTCCGGTGTTGTTTGGATTCAGGAGCTCATCGTGATGCACATTCACACGTTTAATCGCTCCGTGTGAAAGAGCCTTAAGTGTTGAACGTGGAACCTCTTTTCTTGCTTCTAGTGGAAACGCGCTGTCTGAACTCTCGTACTGTGTAGGTCCTACATTTGGATTTAAAATTACTTTGCAAACTTGTATTTAGTATGAATGTAATCTACGTCTGCCATGTTGTTTCGGTCACATGATCTACCAGCGATAGTTGCGTCGCTTCACTGCCATTCATAAACCCTCTCCCGTTGCATCATGGGATTGTAAAGTGTCCAGCCAATGCACGCTTTCAGCTCAGCAGAAGTAGTAGATCATCCAGAGACTATTCATGTGTAAGTGAGGGAAACTATCTGTCCTTGTTTTGTTTTTCTCTCCTCCAGGAGTTGAATTATGTTCGCAAGGTTTTAAACTGTGCTGCGGTTGTTTGTCATACAGTCATTGAAGCTAATTTAGCTAAAATTGTGTGTTTTTGTCATCATCTGAAATCACTTCTGTTAGCTTCCACACAAAGAGCGTTTTGTGTGTGTGTGTGTGTGTGTGTTCCTATGGAAACCAGATTGCACATTCTGTTTTATTGACTTGTTTTTGTCCAGAGATGTTTGTGGCTCAGAAACTGACATCGGTCTTGAGAATAACCAATAGATGAATAACATAGAGGAGGCCGTGAAGGCTGGAGGCAGAGACTCTGTGCAGGGAAGGACAGTGGGAGAAAAGGAAATGAGAAGGTCAAAGGTCAAAGACTGAAGGCTCTTCAAAGAAATGACTTGGGGTTTTTAATGTATTTGAATGTCAAATGCATTGTGTTAGTGAAGAGAAGAAATTTTTGGCAACGTTTTAAGATATTCTCATAAACAGCTACTAGATAAGATATAATGCTTTAATATAGTTACAGTTAAACCGTTCTTAGCATCCATTTTAACTGCGGTCTGCCATGTCTGTATGGTGTTTGTGGAGATTTCTGGGTTTGCATTGAGTAAACTGCTGATGTTTGTGTCACACACACACACTCTCTATACATCAATCCAGCCTTGGCTAGAATTTGATGCATGAAATATATATGATGCGGCTGCAAGGCAATGAAGAGGCAGAAAGAGAGACGAGATGCATTTGTGTTGCCCCTGTTTTTTGTGTGTGTGTATGTGTGTGTGTGTGTGACCCAGAAAAACCGTGACGGCCCAGACTGCAGCAGAGCACTGGGAAATGTTAACCCATTTAACCCACACACAGTGTGCTGTTCTTTGCACTGTCGGCCGTCTGAGCATCAGAGGTGTGTTTGAGACAATTAGTGTTGTTTGCGTCGCTGTTACTGATCAAACCATTAAAGTCTATGCTTGTTGAGATTTATTAATGCTTTTGAATGTCTCTACTGCTCACCAAGAGGAGATACTAAAAATTATGATTTAAAATGACTGTTTTCTGTTTGAATATACTGTATATTAATGTTAATTGTTTTAAATATTAGTTATATTATAATTTATACCTAATTTATATACAAAGTTGTATTTTCAGCATCATTACTCCAGTCTTCAGTGTCACATGATCTTCATAAATCATTTTAATATGATGATTTGATGCTCAACAAACGTTTATGATTAAAATGAATGTTGAAAACAGAATATTTTGTGGAAACTGATCAAATAAAATCAGGATTGTTTGATGAATAGAAAGTTTAAAACGATTACGTCATTACTGCGTTTTCTGTTTTTTCCCTTCAGGCTCAGGATCTGAACGTCATCGAGGAGGTGATCAGAATGATGTTGGAGATTATAAACTCCTGTTTGAGTAATTCCCTCCATTACAACCCAAACCTGCTTTACGCGCTGCTCTACAAGCGAGAACTCTTCGAACAGTTCCGATCGCATCCCTCTTTCCAGGATATCATGCAGAATCTCGACACGGTGAGACACTGACTGTGTGTTCCAGCTCTGATCCAAACTATAGAGACCGATAACTTCTGAGGGAGCGTCCGGACTGAAACTTTAAACGCTCGTCATAAGCAGCAATTCAAGCGATTGCAACAGTGCGACATGTTCCAACGATATTTCGATTGTTTTATATATATATGTGATACGAGATAGATACGAGCAAGCCTTCGGGCAGATTTTTGCTTCTAGATACAAGTAAATATTCGAGATACGTGCACGCGTACTGATGCCGACGCACGTTCACTTCACGTGTTCGCTGACTTCTGTACGCATCGCCCGCGAGTAGCTGATTTTCTCTCTATTTTGTGCATTATTCTTCATAATAGCGATGAGTCCAAAGAAAGTGAGTGGTAAGGATGGTAGTGAAAAGAAGAAACGCAGGATGACCATGGAAATGAAGCATGAAATTGTGGATAAATATGAGCGCGTGTACGCGTGAGTGATCAGGAGGAACTGTCGACTGACGAGTGGAACGAGCTGCAGACGATGAACATACGCAGGTGTTGCAAGAGCTCAGCAGTGGCCAGGAGGATGAACCGGAGGAAAACATTTCTTCAAGTGAAATTAAGGAAGTGATGGCTTTGTGGGAGAAGGTTTCTGATTTCATTGAAAAGAAACACCCTGATAAATCGTCTACTGGTCGTGTTTCGGCGTTTTTGACGACACGTGACTTGCGTACCAACCCCTTTACTCCCTCCTCCACACCTGCCGCTACTGTCCGTTTTTTTTTTTATATCACACAAATCCTTATACTGTATGCATGTACTATACTTGAGTGTGTGTGTGTGTGTGTGTCTATACCAATAAAAAACATGTTTTTTTTCCATTGTTACGGATCTGGAACGGATTAATTTGTTTTCTATTATTTCTTATGGGAAAACATGATTTGAGATACGAGCAATTCGAGTTACGAGCTCGTCCTGGAGCGGATTATGCTCGTATCTCGAGGCATTACTGTATTTTGCACCAATTTCTCAGGAAGTGTCCATTTTTCTTCTCTTGAACACTCTTTCTTTGGGTTTTATGCGATATTCCAATTTTGTGTGCGAGTTAAATTCGCAGCTTGGGATAGAAACCGCTATTGACTGTGTGTGTGTGTGTGTGTGTGTGCGCGCAGGTGATTGGATTCTTCAGCCAGCGACTGGAGCAGGCAGGAAGTGACCTTTCAGTGGAGAGAGTTCAAGAGGTCATCAAGAAAGGAGCGGTGGCCCTCCCTAAAGACCGTCTGAAGGTTTGCACATTGATATTCGTGATGCTTGATATAGTCACACATTCCCAAAAACACACGTGAACTCTTTCTGGTGTCACATCGGCCTCTCCATCCATCTGACCTCTTCATTCTGATATTTGTTCCATTTTCAAAACAAAATATCTGCTTCTGTCTAAATATAGAACGGTGACATTTCACTTCCTCCTAGAGACAGGAAAGCTAATTCTTTTAAGACGCACTGGATTAAGAATGAATAATTCAGCAGCATCGTATCGCACAACTGCCATCTGTGACACACACACACACACACACGCATCAGGTGTTACCATGGTAAAAGTTTCAGCAATGAAGAATCATCCCAGTAAATCATATTTA